>JAHZNA010001466.1:0-14499 GCA_027743935.1 Sinodicranocentrus sp. ZH6
TTTATTTTTACTTAGGTTAACGTGTGTTCAAAATTTTTACTTTAATCGCCATATACAGATGTAAAAATGTGTCGTTTGGAAAATTTAACGATCATTTAACACAAGGCGCTTCACATTTGCCTTCACTTTGATTGATATTTGGTAATGGTACTAGTACACATTAAAATGGCTACGTTGGTGGTATGTAAGATACCACATACCTAGTAAGTATTTACATTAGATACATGTAAAATACTACCAAGTGCGAAGGAATGCGCACCATGCACCAGAAATACGGATAAGGTTGTAAAAGATTGTAACAAAAAGAAATTATTTTAAAGTTGTCACATCATTATAGACTATTCTTTATTAGACTGGACGAGAAGGAAAAATTATTTACAAAGAAATTCAACGCATTGCAAAGATAACGAGTGGTGGTAATAAATCCAAACATGGATCATAGATAACACATGATGGAACTGAGGATGAAACTTCATGGATTCCTAATTTTAGAATATACATCTAAATGTTACTTAAACATTCAAAAAACATTACAGAAGAATATCATTCGTTAAAAATAATGGCTACATTCACCCTCATTATTCTACAACAAAAGGATAGGATAACGAATCTGATTCCCGTTGCATATCTTTCATCCCTGGCACATAAAATACCACGTACAGCAGGATATTCCCTAGCTTAAGTGCCCTCGAACGTGTTATAATGATCAAATCTTTCCAGCTTTCTACACGACGACTGACCGATCTTTGCGTTTTTACAACTACATGTTGTCAGCCACCTGGATCTCTCTCACATTTTCCGATACTAATAAATACTGTGTGTAACCTTTTTCTGTGTTTCAAACAAAAGAAATCAACTATATAGTCTATGCATTACCATCTTGTTGCATCCGTTTGTTCTTTGTTGCCAAATGCACGGAAAAAGAGCAACATATATTTACCGTTCTGTCACAGTCAAGTCAAAGGAGATTTAATCATCAGCAGTCAAGTCCGAAGTCCGAATAGGGTTTTTTGTTGAAAGGCGAAAAATAATTGACCGTCAAGGGATTGCTGTCTTGTATACATTCATGGATCTTTTATGGCATCAAGAAGATGTACACTGTACGTATGAAATGAAGTTGATTCCGGTACGCTTTTATTGCCGCTTTTAGATTCGACCGTGAAAACAAAACTCGAAGTTATACCCGATTCAGGTCAACGGGAGGAAATAAATAGCCGGATATCATAGAGATGAGATTGAAACTCATATTATTCAATCCTATCCCAGTGTACCAGTCATTCGTTGATTTTGCAGAGAAAGTAAATATTGAAGAGACATCTAAGACTAATACAAGTCTTCAAAAAACATCGTAACTCAAACTCAACCCAAATGTATACATCCATATAGATACATACCTAGGCCCAATACGATTCAACCTACGTTAACTTTGTGCTTGCTTGACAAGCAATAATAGCTTTCCTCTTCTTAAGCTTCCCCGTCCGCTGGAAAATGGATTTTAGATGGTTTTGTTTACAGTGTAACCTCTAAAACAAACTCAGTGAGTCGAAGAAGATGCGTACGGAAAGGAACAACTTTATTCAATTTTCAAGAAGTGAATCCAGTTTCCCAAAAATGACAGCGTACTAATAGTAAAAGCCCACGGTTAAATCTTATAAACCTCAAGAGCAGGCTCATTCCACCCCTCTCTTTCTCCACTATATACATGAATCGAGTACTTGATGCATTACGAAGAATTGCATTATACGCTTAAGACTTGTTGTGTGAAAAAGGGAGACACTAGCCAAGGCCATGTCACTCAACAAACTAGTTAGATACGACAAACATTAAGCAAGTATTGTGCATAAACCAACCTGGGTGAAAGTAGGGACGCAAGAAGTGACTCTCTCAACCGATTTTGAGAGCTCTGTCGTTTCAACATAAATGAGTCTTGACTGCTACTATGATAGGTGTGATGGGCTCCAAGTAACTGCTTCCTTTCCCTCTTTGGACTGCACTCCTGAGTCGTACATCCATTACTACTACTACTGCTGCTACTGCTACTTTGAGTGGCACATGAAGCCGTAGATGACGAAATTGATGTGAGGCTTTCATCCTGACTCTGACTCCCGTACCCGTATAAGGTGATCTTTCTCAAATCTAGCGGGCGAAAATTACTTTGAAATTTTCTAACAAAGCTTGGTGTGGTCGGAACACTGGCGGTGGTTGAGGGTGGTGCTGTCCCTGCAGCAGCCGCTGCTGACGCTTGATTCATAGACATTGTTCTCATAGATGACTGACTTTCATATGTGAGCATCTTGTGAATTTTGGATACTCAACAGGAGTTGTTAAATATTTATCGGATTAATTTCTGTATGACCTAGCGTTTCACATCAAGTCAAGTTCAATCGTGTCACATGGAGAGGATGCTGAATGCATTTGCAATGTACGTAGAGAAATTTAGTTTGACTGCTACTTTTTATTTGGCTCCTTGATTTGATTATCGTTTGTCTGCTGACTGATAAATTGCCAAGTTAATGAAGACAGGCAGGGTGTGCTGGTTAGTTTTTTTTCGGATTAACTTATGCCACACACACAGGACCGTGGTGAACCTAAACTTCTCGCTTTGGTACACGGATGGTTGTTCGATATTTGGAATAAATGATGACAGAACTGTATTTCGCTATAACACTTCCATCAATTCCAAAAAATGTTCATATGGCTTATTTTCTATAAATAATGAGTAGAGGATAAACAGTGTCTGTTTTTCAGCTTGCTGATGTAATCAACTAGCGTACGTCGGTGAGACGGACAAAGGAACGAGTTTCTTTTCACACGAAAAGGTTCGTTTTACTTTTTATCAGCTATAGCAAGCCACACTCTTTTGCATTAATAATCCAGCCAGTGCACATACTGCTGGTTTGTAGCTGTAAAACAGCTTTAGAGTATTAAACACACTGAGAAAAACAATGGTCTGCTTTCACCCTCGTAACTTATGAACGAGTTGGAGAAAACAATAGTATTTAGATGCACAAAAAGGTGCTATGTTTATATGAAAACTGGTACAAACTCTAAATGAGTTTTGGGAACAAGAGAGCGGCTTTCAGTTTCGAACTTTGTGGTACATTGAATAAACTTAGAATGACGTTATAAAAATCCATGTATATATTTGTTCGTTGTACAGCACAAAACTTTCAGGTATCTGTAAATGGCACTCGTTTACTAGGCTGGCTTAATGCTTCCGGTTAGCTTTTCAATTGAAAAGCTATAAAAAAGTATTTGAAAAACTTTCTCTGCTTACGGGAGAAAGCGAGAGGAGTTGCATAATAATAAATTAATGCAAGCTCATTATTATTATTCAAATGGAAGGACGCTTAGCCAGCGAAAAGGTAACGGTTTTTATTCGCCGATGATGACTAGGTGCAAGACGAGAGTACGACTGTAACAGGCAACTCCAAGACTCAGAATGAGCGCTTGTGAACGCTGCTGCTAGGAATATAGTGACTTGCGATAAGTTTGAGTGGCGAGCAACCAGTAACACAGATAAACCCGGAGCCTGTGAGCGAGAACAACTTTTCGGTGCGAGCACTTTACCAACTATTTTCTAGGCAGAAAATATTCCTTGTGCGATCTTACTCAAACATCCATCTACATTGGGGAAAGTAAATTAAAGAGGAAAATGCTTGGAAGAGTATTTCATATGTGTATTGGGAGAAAAGCAAGAGCCTCAAGCTAGCATGGAGAACACTCTCATCCGTCTTTTCCTGCCATTTCACAATTTGTCTGAAAACTTTATCACATCACATTTGAGTGAAAATCCCTACGATCCAGTCGTACTTTTTTGTGTACAGACTTTCATGAGTTTCGTGATACAAATAAATATACTTGTTTTAAACAATGCGTATACTCTTTGTAAGTTCCTTATTCTAGGTTTACGCTGTGGATATTGGGCGTGCATTTGTAAGAGAGTAAGTTGCTCATGTCATGTCACTCATCTAGTTACTTGCGTGACGTTCCTTTCATTTCTTGAAAGTTTATCCAGCGTTTTCACCCAGAGAGGAGATACCTGCTGTCACTAATACATTAAGAAGTTGTCACTAGCTTCAGGAAAGGCTTGCACTCACACGATATTGCAGAATAAAAACGAATGTAAATGTAGGCTACCCGTGGGTTTTTGCACCATGAATTGCTCAAACTTGCTGATTTTCATACTTTGCGAACAGAAAGTTGGAATTTTATTGTAATCTTCCGCCGTTTAACCATAGAACCATGTAAATGACTCTGCAAATGTGCTGTTGTGCAAGTGAATACAAATTCTTACTCAGTTTAAGTTTCCAGGAATCACCGGGGCTTCTATAAGAATATTTAACGTGTAATATTTTTTAACATTATACAGATCCAGACCTGACCTAATACATACATTGGAGCATTGGACTTGCATAGCATACCCCACATTTATCCTTGCGCTCTCGTTGAGTGACATTTGCAACGTCAAATGTCAATCAGAGGAGATATTGTAATATTTGAGCTGCTGAATCAATAGAAGGGTTAAATACAAAGGTTTTTTCGATACCTATAAAGAAAGGGTATGCATAACATCAGAGTCTAAAGCTGTGGAAAGTTTTGTCTCGCCAGCTTTCACGTTTTGCATGACTGGGCAAAAACAGGGTCAACGTGATTGACATAGTATATAACGTTATATATAACATCATCATGCCGGCAGACATTTGTCACTTGTCAAAATACGTTTAAAGCAGAAAATTATATCCTTTTCATGACATAACTCATCCGCAATGAACAATGTACCTTTAGTTTTACCCTTATTTCTGGAAAATGTGATTTTATCCCCTAGAAATTTTGAAGAATTCTAGGTATTTAATTATAACTTTCCTGTGAAGAACCAAAAATAAGACATGAAGCATGCCGGCTGGTACAACTTTTTTTTGAAGTTGTGTATATGTATCATGCTAAGCTGACTATCTTTCTCAGAAACCAGGATATGTTACCTGTACCTATAGTACATTCATCAAACCCGAATTTTGTTCCTCTATAATTGTATAACTACCTTTAGCTAGACTTTTTTTATAGCTGAGCAAAATATATGGACCATTATTACGACCTAATGTAGGTTAAAGTAGTTTGAGGAAGGCCAGCTCCACAATTCTTATCAATCGGTGAGCTACAGCTGTTGACATTGACATTGCTGGGGAATCATGCAGACCTTAAAAGCAGTAGACAAGTATATAGGACTAAAAACCTTTTTGATAAAAAAAAATAAAAATCATATTCTATATGATTTATACAGAGTAGCGTATGAAATATACTCGTATATCGTGCGTGTACATCAGTTCATGAGAAAAATGAAGTGAGCACCCTTAGCATTAAAAGTTCTTTCTTTACTTTTAATTGTAAAGAATTTATGACTTTCTCCGAACCATTAGGGTTGATTGGAGGGATTAGTCATAGTTAGTTTGCTAGCTTGCATTGTTAGTTTAGCACCCTGATTTCACGCCAGCTTATAGTCAAGGTTGAAGATTCTAACTTTTTGCTACAGGCGAGGCTAAAGATTGTAGACTTTAGTAGGCTTTTGCAGAGTTAGCATGATAACGCAATATGTAGCTTTAGGAATTGAACGCAATTACTCACACACGAGTTGACATACAGTTATAAGACGTAATCCGTATGATTATGAACACAAATGATGCAGGCCCTTTTAGAATGGATGAAACGAATCACGTGATATAGATATTTTGGAATGCATGAAATAAATTACGCCAAAGGCAATCCTTTTTTAATCGTTATTTTACGACATATAATATAATCAACATTGCAACTGACGCGAATTCAAAGTAGTTGAGTAATTGGTGGATACGATTTTACCTGTTTATAAGTTGGATTAAGATCCCCGGATCGATGTATTTCAATTTTTCTTCGTTTTGAAATGAGGTTGATACATATTTGAAGAATACACGGTTACAGCGGATGATAACATTTTGAATATAAATGTCAAGCTTTCGAAGGTTTAATCTTCCTTCATCATCAGGACAAGAAAATAGTTATGATTGAGGTTGATACAATGTTCATTGCTTTCTTTAGCTCTCCTCGATTCTCATTTCTTTAGAAGTCAGACGCTTTTGTACGGAACTTTTCACCAGAATATGAAATTGAAGAGATAACTGCTAGACTTTCGTGATGTAATTTGACTTTGGTTTGTGTTGAGAATTCAATTTGTTACTTTATTGAGTTTTGATTCTTTATCCTCAATTCATGAATTCACCGAAATCAATTCCAAAATGCATAGCATTTATTCTTCACAGAACTGCTACCAATAAAGATTTAAATCAAATCATTTCTTGGATCTATAGATTAGAGGAAGAAAGTTAAAACCCTCTCTAAAGCTCTCTCGCCTACTCCTTTGTTCATGTGCATTCATTCAGAGAAATAATCCTAGCTTAGAAGCTATTAGGGATTTGAATTCAGCAAAGATAAAACATTCCATTAACACAAAGGCGCTGTCATAAATCTAATGTTCATCCCACCCACATTAAATTCTAAGTATAGAAATTTTGTAAACTCACAGGGCATTGTGCACCCACGCATTGTGCAATACCTAATGCGTAAAATAATTAACTATCTATTCTGGGGAATACTATGCTTTACGCCATATACGACAAAACGCCTGAGCTAATTTAGCGTCCAACTATTAACATTAGCTGCTGCGTTTTTCGTGTATTACTCAAATAATCTGGAAGATAATGAATGCAGATTGAAAAATGACTAGTGCAGTCTATAGCACAGTCCATCATTCATAAGCTACACTCAGGATGACCAGTGCTTTTTAATTTGTTGCCGTTCTTGTTACCTTCAAAGATTCTGACGTGAAAACTGCTTTTATCCGATCCTTATATGCATGCTGTCACTTTGCCCCATCTAGAAACCTAGAAGCATTGCGAATGACGCATGCATGACTGGATATTTTCATGCATGACGCCATTATAAGCTGTAAATTGTTAGTAGCATTTACAAAAGTATCAATTCAATTACGTGTTTCTTTTGTGTAATGATTTCACGAATCCTTTGATATACGTATATCATTTCTTTTACACAACTGGGTTATTTTTGCATTTTACAACGTTTATGGATGTCATAATTTTATGTTATGTTCGTCATATAACAACGTTTAGCAAAAATTTCGCAAACAATACCAAACAATCTCACCCGAAAAAAGGAAATGATTACGTAACATGTTCCCCCTATGTACATATTTCAATAAAGTTTCATTGATTGATGTTCTGCAGCGAGAACATGATTCTAAAAAATATCCTCACTAAAGCAAACTAATCATTTATAAGGAAAAGCTTTTGAAGTATAATTTATTAAAATAGCCTCTATCAGGGATTTTACATATCGTTGAACGTATTGGCAAGTATACTTACATAATACATACTTTCCATAAAAGCCATAAAAGTTCGCGCTTACATTGGTCGAATCAAACATTTCTCACTTTTGGGCAACTATAGCATAAAAGATGCAAATCTAACTTTCCGTTTTTCAACGGAACATTTTTTGGCTGCATAATATTTTACTTAGAGCCAGCACTTACGCTGAAACGAAAAGCTGAAAGGTACAAGCTTCTGTCAAATATTTGCAAGTTGTCTTTTCTCTGGAGATATATTTTTGCAATGCTCTTTAATGCTTCACAAACTATCACCGAGCAATTTACCAAAGTCGGTATACTCTAAGTAGACGTGAGATTTTCGCAGAAATGAAATAGAACCAAATTGAATTTCCGGAAATTGTACATTAAAAATGATGCAGCAAACGCTGTCATTTTCGTTCCACCTATTGATGGCTGACAACGACATCTTACAAACGAGTAATTAACATTTCCTTCAAAAATGAATAATCCTGATAGCTGTATATGTACTGACTGTGGCAGTAGGTATTGTATAATTGGAGATTCAGACATCTACTCCAATTAAGCTGCCAGTTGCATATGTACGTCAAGGTGCTCCGGGTCATACGTTATTACTAGGCAAATTTCTTATATTCAAGTCTAAATACAGTACGATTTCACATGAAATTCTAGAAACAAGCTCGTTTGTTAATTGCTACCATATACAAATCCCCGTTAAATTACTACTGTCATAGGAGAACTCATGGAGAGTGCTGTGACATTCAATCCTGTCTCTGTGCGAAATGACTAGCAGTTAAAATCCTCTTCTGGCGGTTTGTACTTATCATTAACCATACTGCTGTAGTGCAGCCAAAACATCAAAGACTATGATGTAATTTATACTTACCTACTTCTTATCTTACACAACGTGTCTCCATGAGTATCCTCATATTCCTCATCCGTTTTCATAGTGATGAACAACACACATAATGAGTGAGTTGCACCACACTAATTACTCCAAAGTTACGAAAGCGTTAGAATGGTTCAAGTGAACAAAAGTGGTTCGCAGCATACTTACCTTACGATAATATATATTCCACGTAAGATGTAATTGTATATTTCAAAGTCACTTGAAGGTAGTGTTTGTTTCTTTGCAGTAGTTTCATCCGGTCATGTGAACTACATAACTTGTAATTTCCTACGAGTAACTAAACACATAAAAGGTTTCCTTTCAAAGAAAATTATGTCTTTTGGAGAAAGCTCCTTTAACAAAAACCTAAAACTCTTTTTCCTGTAGCTTTACTTGGGAAAATTACCACAACTTGTTCAATCTTGCGGTGAAGGTTTTTTTGCTTTCATGGCTTGCCTATTTATGCGCATAATTATTAGAATTTAGGGCAATTTAGGATTATTACGAAAAGCTAAATGGTTTTATATTGCATGTCAACTAGCTATTATCCCCATATTACAAAGGTACAAGCAAAAGATCATATTTTTCCTTTGAATTATCCAAGTAACACAAGAATATACCTAATATAATCTTAAGAAAGTTCGACTCTCACTACCGCATAAATATCAGAACACAGATATACGACCAGCCAGGTTGCACATCTAAAACTACGACGTGGTGAAATGAAAGTTATGAAAAATTATTAAATTAAACTACATGAGCGCATCAAATAAGTGGTCTCACGTTTTAATTTCACTCTTCCCTGCGACGCATTCTAACATCACGTACGCTTTACCGCAGTGCTCACTTAGTAATTTAATATTCACCTTATATATGCACGCTGTTCTACATGATTCAACTACCTGCATGAGATAGTGTCCATGGGACATGGTCACGGACGAATACTTGGAGACGGTGATTGATGTTCCTCAGAACTACTTGAATCTGCAGGGTATATATATATGACAAAAATGGGATAATATACAGCTAGTCTTAGCTAAAGAAATGGGCAAAGTGTGTCATGCATTTACGAAAGGAGAATATGTATTACACGTAGAGGTTAACTGATCACGGAGTACGGAGTCTCATAAAATCCAAGCTTATACAGACAAGCAAGGATCTATTTGAAATGAAACACCGAATTTCGGTCGCAAAATATCACGCGCGCATAGATATACCTTGCATATTATGATGCACATTGCATCCACCTATGGACCTATTACTGAAAACTAGAACGTTCTCGTACTTTCTGCGTGATGTGATGAAGCATAATTACATTTCTTTTAGCAGGTACAAGGTACAACTTGCCACCGTTATGTATTTCACACAAGTGATAAAACTGTGCAATGCTCATCATGGTCAACCTGTGCAATTCTAACTGAAATATAATTTTAGGAGTAATAATGTTCTCTTCTTCTAATGCAATAAATATGCAACCCATTGCGATACGTTCTAGATCTAAATCAGTCAGTTCTATGCCTATTATCATGCAGTAGCATGAATCTCAACTAGCATCAAATACACATAAGTAGCCTAGAGCTCATGTAATTACGCGACAAGGTCATCCTCTAGCTATTTCTGTTATCAGAATTATCTAGACCACGGTGAGTTATCATCATGATATCATGAGCATTGAATGTAAGAATATAATAATGACGTGGGGATGTTAAGCTCATCTATTGTGACAGTAAAATAGTAAATTCCTGTTATACAAGTATGTATGGAGTTTGAATACCTAAATTTAAGACCACATGGGAACAATGCGAATTTCTGAGTATTCAATAATCATATTCTAACACGATTATCGCCTTTTTTAGTTATTATAAAAGGGGGAAGGAAGGAAGCACTCTTAGAGACATCGAAGATATTTCCCAGCTTCATGTTTTACATCAAGAAACAAGACACTTGCACTTGCGAGTGAGTACCTGAGGGCCTATATACTTCGCGGAATTGTCAGGTTTATATGGATGAAAGCATGAAAGCAATCTAACTACCTACTAATACCTTTCTAGACATTTGTCATATGACAGCTTGTAGGTTCTTATTCTTGGATATTACTTTGGTCTTTTTTCCAAACTTAAGTTTGCCATTGCAATGAGGAAATATTGAAGGTGAAAAGAAAAATCTTCACAAAAGGACCTTGCTTTATTCATGTAAACCGTGTTTCCGCTATAAGCTTCATAAAACAAATTTTATATAACATTCAAGATGCCTTTATTGAAGACTAAACGGAAGAAATTTAAGTTCACATGCATCCGTAAACAGATACTCAGAAAAATCGACTATATGATATAATACATTTTGAAGTAATTATTAATTATATACGAATTAAGCCATTTAAGCTTATACACATCCTTTAGAAAGGACCTTGTAATGGGCTAAAAACTATCTGCGTTTTACGATAAAAGGCCACAATGAGGTAATGGAATTTCTTCTTTAAAAATTACATAAAAAAAACTCTGTCCTACAATGTAATTTTTTCAAAACAGCAATGTAAAGCCAGCAAGTTAAAAAAAACTTGAATAGTTTCCCAGTGTAAAATCAATATCATAATGACTGCACCTCTGCCAAGGCCAATTCACCTAAAACATGTTCGTCCACGGCTCGTGCAATTAATAACAAAACTATATGAAGAACATTTGTCAAGTGCATGATCCCACTTGAAAGGAAAAGATCATTTACTACATGGAAAAAGGGAAGCCTTAGAAAATTACATTTACATCAAAAACGAGTTCTTGGTCTTTGTAGCAAACAAGCTGTGTCATTACACCACACATCTCCCATTTTTATCCTTTCAGATGCAAACTACGCGTCAGAAACTACAAGTTTAAGCTTAAAAGCTATACGTGCTCAAAAAGCACAAAGTGCTCAGTGCTGTTCAGAAAATGTAATTCATTTGTTTTGAACAAAATGGGCTCGAAACGAAGTGAGTTGTAGAAGAAGAACCTACCAATACTCCATTTTTAGCAATCAGGCTTCTCTCATTTCTCCACACAGTTGTATCCTTGTTGACACCAAGTACCATAAGTTATTACATATTTTTGTAGATCAGGGTTACACACACAAGGTATGAGTTCATTTAACTATCAATAAGCCACTTTTTCATCCAAAAGAAGACTCAAGTTTAATCACGAGCCAATGTAAAATCGATGCGACATCAATTTTTGATAGCATCGTAACGTTTATATACGTAGTATGTAGTAGTAACTTCACCTAATTTTGCGATAACATTTCTGCATTCATCTATACCAAAGTAATTAACATGCTTTCATGTCAACATTATTCATGTGAAATACACATACTGCGTGACTAACGAATCCTCTTGAAATTCTGAGTGGCGATTTTTTTTCTTCTAGAAAGGACGCGTTTAGAAGCAGCAGCAATTTGAAAAGGATCCTTTCACTTTCAGCACAGCAAAGATGTAAAACGAAGCGTTGACACGATCATCAGAGCTTTCTGAAAACTAGTTGCTTTGCCAAAACATAGCTGCGAGAAGCAAATGAAGGAATGAGGTTTCCCACAAACGAGCTTGTCTGATTTAAAAAGTGGAATTCAACAGCATTACTCTCATGTTAGAGATGAATTTTGCTTTATTATTACTATGCATATTTTCCTTTTTTATATTAAATACGATTTCAGTTGGTTTGGTTGTAATGCTTCCGAAAATTATAACCATATTTCTTATGAAATGCCTGACAGCGTTGATCTTGGAGGCAAGCACATATACGATTTTGGGTGTAGGTCGTGTAATATCATACAAAAGGGGTTTTTAGATGCTACATACACTAGTATCGACTACTAGGGTACTTAAGCTTTGACGTGAACTGACGATGAGATAAGTACGTACTTTTGGCTAAGGATTTTTCTGACAAAGAACAGCACAGTAGAAAGCACAGTAGAAAGCAGTCGTTCAAATGAAGCAAGACATCCAAAGAAATAATTGAAGTGCGCTATTATGGTACTGCGAAAGATTTATTATCTCTTTCCATGACCCACTGGTGTAGTATTCACATATAATACATACAAATCTATAAATATATGCATTGATGAACTAAAGCGAAATTCCAAGTATGCAATAATGCTTTCAATAAGTAGTTTGCTTCGAACTCTATTAAGTAAGAGTTTGTTGAAAGTGAAAGTTTCAAAGAAGTTTGTAAGATTTAGCAAATCTACATGATGTCAATGTACAATGTCTACATTTTTGGCAGAGAATAGATGATACACAGTAAGTATAAGACTATATATTCTTCTATTCTCAGAATTTGCATTGACAACCTGAGTTAAAAGAATTGTTTCCAAGAATATCCTTTGTATAGACACCGGCACTTCCCTTGGCGTGGTTTGTTCTCTATTCGAATGCTAATGGATGTAAATACACGAAGTTCTAGAAAAATTGGTAATCAAGAATGCCTAGAGGAGATAGCAGTATTTGTTGTTCATTCAATGTTGTATTGAAGACAGGCAACAATAAGCCCATACATATGCATTCATTTTTCACTTTTCGTCTGGCAACAACTTCATGCGCTGCTGGTTGTCGTTCTTTTGAAATCCCTGACTAAAGATACACACTGTAAGCTACAAACCCTTTCCTTTTGCACAGCTCGAGCTTCCAATAAGTTCTAGTCTGTCAAGAATGGATCTTCAAGCTGAGTGATAGAGCTTTTCACCATCCATCCCGGAGAATGGGTAATTTGTCTTTCTTTCACTTGCTCGATACAACCATACAACCGCATTCTATATTTGCGTAGTAACGTAGCAAAAGGCTTAAAGATACAGCTAAATGTATTCGAGGAAGTGGTATTTAAATCATGGAATTCCGGTTAGGATTGATACATTGATACAAATGTTACTCAATGATGAATCCAATGGATATAATAATATCGAAATACGTCTAAATAAAAGATAAAAGAATGCAAGTTTAAATACATGATTGGTTGTATCTTGGTAGGTTCTTGCACGTGTGAAACATGCAAAATCGTGAGATTATGAAGTACTTCAAAAAATCAAAAATGTATTCAAATGTATTCTATATCAACGATGTATACCGTACTATGTTAATACTGGGAAACAGGTTATAAGTATCACCATACATTCTAGTTAGTTTTTTAGTGTATGACATTCATGTTAGATGTAAAATGCGTTGTTCAAATACCGACAGGCTGAGCTCATCGTCGCTCAAAGAAAAAAAATCCGTTCTCATCTAAACACAATATAGTATTTTATTGTGTATTTTGTCATGTGGTGAAAATCACTCTTAGTCTAATAAAGGTCACACCATTCACTTCCGTAAACAGCTATGAAATTGGCATTTCTCAATACCTTCCAATCAACGAAGAGTGCAGCCCACCAACAATTCATCTGAACGAGGTAGACGCTGCCAGACAAGAAAATCATTCAAACTATAGTGAATCACATGAAAGTAGTGGATTATCAATCATGACTGATTACGTCTACGATTATTATCGACAAAAATATTATCTCAAGAACTTGGATTTGACACAGTTTTTGTACGTACAATTTCTCGAGTCAATGCGCACATAAATGTACCTATATTTGTAAACCCGACACTCAACAATTCAATTTTGTTTTGAATAAAAATCCAGCCAGGAATTTTTTTATATATCATATATGTTGTTATACGGATGCCATTATAGATTTACCCGTTTATAATTTGAAATTCAGTTGTTCACAAAGGAAAATATGGTATCACTCTTTGAAGTGCTCCTAACAAATGTGGCGGATATAATCTCGATCTTGCATACATCCCTTTTTCGCTTCATCTATGCGTACAACTATGACCTATACACGCTGGAAAGTATAGGATTCGACGTTGCGTGCTTTGTACTATTTACTTAATGTACGGTAGATTGGAACTGCCGTTGTGAAATCCAAAATATGACTACAAATGTAGCTTTATTGAACTGAGAAAAAATCATTTCCGATACAAGAGTTCCTTAGAAGTTATGTCACCTAGATTTCCTTTCTATAGTAGTATTACCGCGAATGCGAACTCGAATAAAATTTACATCCGGTTTACATATTGATCTGTTGAAATATGATATATTGTTTGCAGCACCAAGTTAAAAAGTGCACGTACGTGTATCTATACGTACTAACTAACCTATCATACCATTGAAAATGTACTTAAATAGACCATCTACTTAAATACATACTTATA
>JAHZNA010001467.1:0-21336 GCA_027743935.1 Sinodicranocentrus sp. ZH6
TAATATTTACTAATAGATGCCATGTAAAATTATACTGGTTTTAATTCGTTCTATTTACTTATTAAAATTTAATTGACTAAAAACCAAAATTGACGATGCAAGATACACATTTTTTTGTTAAAAAACAAGCATAGCAGATGATAGTTTCTCAACAGAGAGAGAGAGGAGAGCCCACAATGTTTGTACATATGAGCCACCAGGTTGTTATGCGCTCCATATCCTTTTAGAGTATAGGTAAATAAAGGTACAATCAATAGTCATCGTCATCACCACACTCCACAAAAACTGAACAGTAACATGTTAAGCAATTCGAAGACATTTATTGCACAATGATAAGATAGTGATGCGCAATTGACTATACAGTGCATTAAGTGAATGCAATACTATACTACTATACATTTAAACTTTAAAGGATCTGGAAATGTACGGGAAAAGGGCAATCTTCATTTCATGAAGGAATAATTGTCCAATATTTTTGTGCGGAGTGAAAAAAACAAAACAAATTAGAATCTACAACTCATTTTTCTTCATATTCCTGGTTTTTATTTATACTCATAAATGTATACTTGAACAGAGTAAACTTTAACAAAAGTCTATTTTACCACTCAATACATTCATCAACTCAATTTCAATCGACATTAGGAATAGCAACACATACATAACTAACCTCACTCCATCCTTTTGTAAATTGCAGTATTGTATAGTTATTACCGAAGAAGACGATTGTTACAAAAGTTAACTTGAATAGATATAACAATCCGCAGCTCTCTATTTGTGTCAAAACTAATTTCAGTAAAATTAACTAACGCTGCTACTTTTGACTTTTTTTGAAGACCTGTCTCCAACCTTTTTTACAGCACCAGCACCAGCTTGCAAACAGCATGATGACATGAAGTAGTGACATGCGGATTTATTAGCGTCAGTGCATTTATCAATGCCTGCACTGCAGCCTGCAGCAAGCACCAAGCAGATGTTTTTATAACTGTTATATCTTTCAATTTCAATAACAAATGTAATTAAGAAGTATTTCTATCCTAAATTAAGAAAGTTCACTTCAGATTACAAAGTGAGCATTAGAATGGTGGAAACGTAAGACAGACAACAATTTTTCTCTCGAAACCTGCAATCTCAAAAGCTATAACTTGTACCTGGGAGACGAGGTCAATAACGGAATCAGCGGCTTTTTTATTATCATCTTTTTTACATCTGGGTTTCCACTAACTTTTCTCTAATACTATTGCGGTAATATTTTTTCGATTAATATATACATATTGCATTTTATATACCACAGTCAGGAGCACTTTTTACAAATGAGAAATGTATTTCATATGGTACTAAAAGAGGGGATTTGGGGCAACGTGAGATTTGCTTAGAAATGACAATTTCCAACAACTACCCTTAAATAATATCTTACAAGGAAATTAATACTCACTATGTGAAGTAAATACATACCAAAATGTGGCCAACCAAGATATTATATATTTACGTAGCTAATTGTATAGAACTTTTCACCTAAACTAAGAATGCACTGGAAATAATCTCAATCAATCAGCAACATTTTAAACATCACACTATTGCAAAAGGATTTGTAGCTTAGTTGAAAAATGAATGTTTTTAAATACGGCTTAAACATGTATATAACCAGGTCTTTTATAGCTCAATTCATAAGAATACAAGTATAATCTTAGATTTTTGCTTTTATATTCAAAAACTGATTTTTTTTTCTTCCAAAATGCGCATTCTAAGTTTTTATTACAACAGAAATTAGGCTTATCCTATTTAATATATGTATGTTATTTATTTTCGCTATAAATAGATTGAAATATCTTGTTTTTTCCTGTAGCTCTCTACGTAATATAACTATATCGTATTGTAGAATAATATGAAATCATCTCCGTTTCTCGGGAGGTTTGCATAGATTGATAGACATATTTTATTTCAAAAAATTTATACTTTTCTCTCTGCCTGTATACATTACATTTTATTATCTATGTATATTAGATAGCCTGTATCTTCTATTTAAAACTATATTTTTCTCCATTGTAAATAATATTATAGACATATTAGTTTAGTTACAATATCCCATTTTGTTTCATTACCCTTCTCATGTGTCAAGCAAATGATACCATTCCTCATATCAATTGGATTGTGCATTTTTTCTGAACCATGTTTTCCTTTCCATCTGATTTATGACGAATTCTTCTGACTTTTAGTAAACAATTAACTTGAAACTCTTTTCGTACAATGAATCCCTATAAATGAATTATGCACACATTCTCATAAACTATTATCAACTGAATGTTTTAAAATTTGGAAAATAATAACATAGTTAAAAGCTTTTCCGTTAATTTCCTGCCACACACACAAGCTAAAGATGAAACATCCCAACTCGTATTTTCACTTGATGTTCTCGCTCTGTAAAATTGATACCTGAACAAACAACATTGTCATGTTTTACAACTCAAAACAATTTAAATCTCAGCCAGTTTTATGTTTAGTCTTATGATTAACTCCTTTTTGACAAAAGATTTTCGCAAAACTTAATTTATCTCTCGTTATCCTTATTTGCATCCTATTCCTTATACTGTCGAGGTTATCAGTTATTTACTCCTATTCGTCATACAATTAAAGTTACTTTACGGGAAGGGAAGTTGTATTGAAATAAGAAATTTTGGTGAAATTTTCATTTGTTGTAAGTTGTTGAGAAAGGCTAAATAGGCACTATGAGTTGTGTGTTCAATGTGATTTCAAACGTTATAGTTAAAAGGTGGAGGAAATGTGTTGCACGTTTCTTACGAATTTTCGTGTTATGTAATTGCGCAAATCATGTATGTTTTAAATGATGGTGACTGGTTTTGAGTTTTTGTTGAACTGTGAGTGTTGGCAAGTCCATTTTTACTGGCTCAAATTGTTTCAAGGACAAAGTACATGGGAGCCTGGATTATTTGATTTCTTTTGCTTTTTGTTTTAGGAAGTTCAAAAATATGACGGCAGCTATTTCAGTTCTTTAGAAAGAGTTTTAATAGCTTTTTGAGATCTCATTTTTCTTTTAGTGGGTTTTACCGCTTCAGCTCTGCTAAGTAGGCTTACATTATTTGTTAATATAAACATTGACATCAATATCTAAAAACTGAAAAACATGCGTATTTTTTGCCAGACATTTACCGTTATTGATTACCTTATCAGTATCTATGATATGGTGAATTCATCTCATCTTTATCTCAAACACTGGACAGCAAACTTAGAACATTGTTCCTACATTCGGTAATTTGATACAATAAAACAGTATGTTAAATGTGTTGTCAAAATAAAGTGAATTGTTGTTGCGTCTCATGCTTGCACTAACATAAACACTGATATTTTATTGTGATTGTGCTTTGGGTTGTTATTAAAAGTAAGTAACAATCATTGCGTTGCTCATTTTAAATCATCAATTTACAAATTTCAACTTTTCTTGCAACTAATGTTTAGCAATTCGGCGTAGGAGTTGTAAGAGTTATGAAGACTCACCCTCTGCTCAAGGTGTTAAAAATCCGGAATAAGCACACGCAAATAACACAACACATACCATATATTTTGCACATTATTGCTCTTTCACATCCTGTTTTTTATATCAACTTGTATATTTTTAGACTTTTCTGTCTGTCTGCATTCATGCGCACTCTTTTAAATCCTGTCTGAAATTCATGTCCCCTCAAAGTTTGTTATTCTTAATAAAATGGTTCATTCAATAGAAATTTGACTTAATGCCTAACGTGTCATAATTATCATTGAAGTATTTGAGCACGGGAAAGCGCATCTCTGCACTAGAACAATTTCATTCGTTGAAAAACAAATAAGCTACAAAATGTGAAGCTTTCCAAGTAAAATCCTACACCCTTGCTAATTTGACTCATCTTCAATAAAGTAAATGCACAGAGGATGATGATGCAGAACAGAACTGTGGAGCAAAATGCCCATTACTGAGAAAACCGACAGTTAGTTGATAATCATATAACATTTATTTAAGAGCTTGTTCGTGAGTATTGGCGTGGAGAAATGAAACCAAAGTAGACAGCAATAAAATTGTTGTATAATACAAAAAACTTATCATGTTTGTTTTGATATTTCAGATGTAATTTCTCTCTCACAAAATAAATCGTGAATATTATATAGCACAGTTAATGTAACAACTCTGTCGTTTCGTTCTTTTATAGGCGACGCAAGGAATAATGATAATAATAACTTTTTTTGAAGTATAATACTTTTTTTGTTTCTAATCGCAAATAGATTTCTAAAGGTACACAGCGGTTTCATTTGTATACTGCTAAATAAGTCTCTAAAGGCTGGCCACAAAATACTGCCTTGCTTTTCACATCTTTTTGCTTTTTTCCTTAATATGGGTTTTGAGACTGTTGACTGTATACATGGCATGGCGTTTCTAGAATGTAAATCTGTCACAGATCCTTTACTTTACTACTTTGCTAGGCTCTATGAATTGGAGGACACTGTACCGACCTGATTATACAATTTACCACCTTTTTTATCTGCACTTTTTTAGTAGCTTTTAAACGCACTGGATGGAATTTTACTGTAGCATCAGTGATAACATAACAATTTTATTTCCCTTACATCCTTCTCCTCTCTTGAACTCCGGCTCGATTTTCACTACTTTCATTTCATTGAGTAATAATCAGCAGCAGTTTTCTGTTATATTTGACATGATTTTTTAGTGCACAATGAATAGTTTTTTCTACAGACTTTTCCTTTTACTACTTTTTTCCTGACTTGTTCTCTTTTCATTACTGTAACGTTGTCTATAATACTATCATGAGTCTAAAATATAACTATGCGTAGAAATTTTTTTTGTAACAGCTATAAGTCTTTGATTTCGTCTGTTAAGAATATATAGAGAGATTTATATATAATTTATAATGTATGCATATACATATATATATCTTATTCTGTCTGTAAGGATAGATGATTTCTTTTGTTTTGACCTTGCACTTAGTCTAAATGTACATGTAAGGTAGTTAGTTAATAACATAATAATTTATGTAGTAAAGTACTCTATAATTGCTCCATTTTATTAATAATTACAGCTTCTTGAAATCAAACCGTGGCATCTAGTTTTTTTCTTTTAAATTTGCGATGATTAATATAATTGCGCACTTTAAAAATCATGCTGTAATGTTGTTTAATATACATATATATATATATATCTGCTGGTTTGTAAGTTCATCATGCACTCACTGGTAACATGACTCAATATCTGTGACACTTCAACCATAACAATTTTTTGTGAATAAATTTTTACACATATCATTTAGGTAATACTAAAAATTGTCTACGAACGGTACCACAAAACTATAGGTATTGCTTTTTACCGAAGGCTTCGTCTCTGCATTCCTTAAAAACTTCTAGTCAATAGTAGTTTCAGTTGAATTGAATGTTTATTTTTGCTCGCCACATTGCGCAAAGTAATCTTTCAACATTTACAGAAAAATGTGAAACTTCAAACTCCTCATATCATGAAAGTCTTTTCTCAATGGTATAATTTGACAGTCGTACCAGTTTTTATAGTATCGTATCGTAGCGGGAAAAAGTATGCTTGCCAATATCGATTTCTTTTTTAAAATGCTGGATATATATAAATGTTTGTTTTTGGTGATATTTTTCTCTTTCCTTTGGATCAGCCAATAATTTTGATATATTATGATATTAAAAATTATCGGTAAAATGAACTAGGAGCTGTACTTCCTTGAGATGAACTTCCAGAAGAAGAGGTTGTGGGAGGCTTGATGCTTGGGCCTGTTGTTGATCCTGAGCTGCCACTACCCGATCCACTCGTTCCAGCTCCAGCTGAAGGTGTAATGGTACTACTATTAGACATGGTAGACTGTACAGTGGAGGAAGTTGTAGTGGATGGAGGGGGAGGATGGACATGAACAGAACTGGTTGTTGACTTAGGCATGGAAATTGTGGCTGGCGGAGGTTTTGTAGCCGCAGGTGCCGATTTCGCTGCGGATAAAGGAGTGGATGAAGAAGATGAGGCATGTGATGAAGGCATCGACTGAACTGGCTTAGAGGTTACTACACTAGTGATTGTGGTCGATGGGGCAACTGAGGGAACTGGTTTCGTTTGGCGAATACTGGAAGCTGGCGCTGAGGATGCAGTTGTCGTAACATTAACTGAAGGTACTGAGGTGTGTGATTGAACAGAAGGTCTTATTGCAGTTGCTGAAGTAGCACTAGGAGCAACAGTAACAGGCGCCTGCGCAGACGGTCCAGCCTGAGGTCTACTCACAGTCACGCTGGGTCTACTCGATGATGCGGCTGTTGTTGAAGGAACACTACTTGTACCACTACTTGAAGGCGGTCCTATGAAGAAAACAGGACGAGAGGCGGAGGACTGTGTTGATGATGACGGCGGCGATATTTGACTAGCAGTTGTTGCCGGAGCGGACACTGGTGCTGTTAACGGGGGTGAAAGGGGATGATGACTAGTACCTAATATTTGTGCTTGCGTGTATGATGGTGGCTTCTCCACAGGGCTTGGAGATGACTTCTGAGCAACCGGTGTAGTTGATAAGCTGGTGGTTTGCTGAGGAGGCGAGTGATGAGTGACATGACTACTTTTACTAGCTGAAGGAGCCGACCCATTTGAAGAAGATGCAAGAGGAGGAGCTGTATGCACTGGTTCACTTTTACTCTGGTGCACATTATGAACAAGTGGAGTGAGATGTTTTGATGGAGTGGTCGATACAGTTGAAGGAGCTTGCGGTAGAGGATTATTCAGTGTTTCCAATGAGGCAAGAAAACAATTTTCAGACTTTGGTCGAGGCAGGTTCACTTTGGCTAGAGCTTTTGTCAACTCCTTCATGTCACATTTGTCCTTATCTTTGTCTTTACTTTTATTGCTCGATGGTGGAGGCTCTTCTTCCAAATCCTCTTCCTCGTCTTCATGGTCTGCTTGTTCGGAGAGAGCCGTCACTATTGCTGAAACAGACTGGTCTTCTGCTCTCGCTGCCACCAAGTTAGGATTCTTCCCAATTTTATTCAGTCTGTCATGATAGCAAACAAACAAAATCCCAAACGTGTACTTTTACTTCTCATTTATGCATGAAAGGACAACTCTAAATAAATTATTCTCTCTGCTCTACTGCGTACCTCTCAGCAGCTACAGATTCCATGGTCCGCCTCATCAATGGATACTGGTCAAGTACCGTGTTGAAATGCTCCACACTCAGTGAGAACAAGTTACAATATGTCTCCGCTCTTACACTCGCTACTCGTCTGCACAAAATCACAACGAGGAACGTGTGTCAGGTTTTTTTTTCATTTAGACTTTCAAACATATGTTCCCAATTCACATTCACAACAATAAATCAGACATGTTCAATTTTCTTTCTCTCATCTCACTCACCTAGCATTCGTAAGAAGGCAAATCTCTCCAAAATAAGAACCATCTGAAAGGGAAGTGGCAACTTCACCATTTGCCATAATAATGTCGACAATGCCCTCCTGGATGAAGTACATTTTCGTTCCAATCGTACCCTCTTTAATTATTATATCGCCTAAAACATATTCCACAAAAAAATATGTACATTTTTTCATACCAATTAATTAAAATAAGAAATTAATCCTAACGTCACAAAAAATCACATCAAACTATCGATTCACATGCTTCTATAAAATATCATAGATTTAGCCACTCCAGTACACGAAAAAGACCTTTTCCTTGAGCTTCTCATATTTGCCATGTTTCATTCCTCACAAAACCGCTTGACTACAAGGATGAATGGAAAAATTGCTAGAGGATCGGATATTTTCTGAACGTCCATATAATCCTAAATACCAGTGAGCTGCCTACCTGCCACTTGCCACAAGCCATGAATAATAACCTTTCAATATAAACTCCAGTTCATTATCCATATGGGATTTTCCAGAGGATTACATATCCACAACTGACGCAATATGAATGCAATCGCTCGCGCAAATACGCTATCCTTGGCTCAGCTTTACCTATTTTCTGACCCTCGTATCGTGTTACTCCCTTCTCCGTACGTTTTGAGATATGCCGATCCTAATACTAAAACTAGTAACTTTTTTACGAGATCCTTCACATCACAACGCATCACGAGCTGATATTTCAAGTCGAAAAGGGCAACCATTTCCTTTCCATACGCCTGGCTCCAATGTGAGCCCAAGTTTGAGTCAGTTAGACAGGATAAAATTCGTTGAAGAATGCAATTCGTTTGTATAGTAAAAACAACAAACTGTTTCTCTCGTTATACCTAATCCCCCTAAAGCTTTTGCTTATACTCTTGTAAGAGCAGCTCTAGATGGTTTCGAAACTAGTTTTGCTTTCTCCAACCAAACCTCTCTTTTATTTCAATCCACACATGGCAAAAAATATACACGTATCTTACGCATACATCACTAGCAACCATATCACCTAGTTTTGAAAGTTGAGTGTTGTATGTGTGCGGTTTGGTTGCTGCATCAAATCAAATCACGCTAAATAAATGGATCGGGGCAACCTTGTGGAAATTTTAATGGATACGTTAGTCGAGAAAACACTCTGGGATGGGAAGTATACACGTATATTACAAGAAAGTGCAAACACGGTTGCACTTTCCCTCAATGAATACCAATATGAGTTCACTCACAAACTATTAATCGGACTCTATAAGAAAATAATAGTGGAGAAAGAGTCACCGAATAATACCTATAATATCTCGAACAAGAGGGAAAAGTGGAAGAAAAGGATTTAAGGGAAAAAACTACCTTAGTAGGAACACCTACACATACAAACTCTGTAATAAAATGCGAGGTCGTAACACCAGTTCCAAAAATAATGGTGACCACACCATCCTCGAAAAAGTTGCAATGAAACAAGGCAACGCACGTGCTAAATCGCTGTTACGACAAGATTTAAGATGATTTCCTTCCAGACTGGGGAAAATCCATTTTCGATTAAAAAGAGAAGCAATAAAACAATGCCATAATTTATTATTGAATTCCTGCAATTTTCTCAAAAACCGCAAGTGAGCCAGTGCAGGTTCAGTTTTGTATAGATTTTTAGGTGTGGCTGTAGGCTGTGAGGAGGAATCGTTTGAAAAATACTATCATATCGACTGAATCAACCTATCGCATCCTATATGAACATAAGGCATAAGCTCACATGCACATATAGTCAGTTTAGAGTCTAGATGAGTCTAATATGCACACCAAATCGACTCTGAGCCTCACAAGTAGCGTAGGGAATGAAAAAGGCAATTTCACATTTTCATAAGTTATCAAGGCCAGAGTGTCAGCTATTTATAGTTTTAGTTGCTTTTTCCTTCCTTAATATACGTTAAAAGCTGAGTACAGACAGGCGTTTTCATACGATTACGTTATATGTCCATGTTTCTCTTACCTGGCTGGAAGACCTCATATTTGAGCTTTGTAACCACTTCAGAAACGAAATCGGGGTCTGCATGGGCAAAGAACGGGACTGAAGCCACGAGCGATCGACAATTATAGTTGATTACGTCCTGCAAACCAAGAAATCAATACAAAAGGAATATTATATGCTCTAGCTTAAGACATTCATGGCCACTCTTGGTCAAAAGAGGTGTGTATAAAAATGTTATTTACATGCACACCGGCACATATCCCTGAAACTTATACATGCCGCTAACACATTTTCACAAAAATAAGGATATAACAGAATAATTTATAAAATGTCTGTCAACATTACACGCTATTTATTTGTAACTAGTCAAACAAGCTGTCTAGGTCACTTTATTGAAAAATAATAATATGAAAATCAATAAAAATCCTAAAAGTACCAACTTACACAACCTTACTCAAATGAAAAGGTCGTGAAAGCAAAAGAAAAGAGGAAGAGCTACATTTTACAATTATTTTTATTATTATGTCCTCGTACCTCTCGTAGCTTCTCTGATAATTCTCCCAAAATGGCGTCTTCATCAAAGAACTTTCCTTGGTACCTGTGCTCAAAGTATTCCGTGATCTTGGCTCTCATATTCCTTGGAAGCTTTCGATATGCCATGTACTCCTCCACTTGTTTCACCTGCGTAAGTCACAATATATAAGAAAAAACTTATAGACTCGCATTGTTTTTAATCTACATTCATACGTGTCGCGTGTTCATCACACCCTTATTGTAGCAACATAGGGCAATGCCATGCAGTGGAAATGTATAGATGGAGAAATTTGATTCTTTGCTCATTCATCGTACACTATATTTACAGGAAATGCATTTAAAAAATAGGGCTAGACCTATGCATACAAGTAAAACTGAACAATATTATATAGTGTTTTTATTTATTTATTTTCGGATCATTTATGAAAATGCTTTCTGATCACTTCAGGAAGTCATTATTGATCCATTCAGCACTCATTTCTTGACTACGACATGAACCTGAGCAAAAAATAAGAACAGTCTACATCCAATATATAATAATACCAATATATTTACTAGCAGCAGGAGATATTTTTGAAGGTGGGGCAGCACTAGAAATGTAGGTAGCAGCAGTATTTTATTATTTTCATGTTTTTTTCACAATTTAGCCTTTTTTTAGAGCATCGACACAGCAGACAAGGGGCAAGAGTTACGCTTTTTTACAAGCCACTATGAAAGAGAGAAAAGAATGAGTGTGAAAATTGCTTGCTTCATGTAATTTTTGTTGGCCTACATTTCAAACACTACCGACAAAACACCTTGTGTGTGAATGTGCACCGAAGAAAAGAGAAGAGCAATAATGGGAGTGATAGGAATATCGTATCAGTGGAAGTAGCAGCAGTGGTAGCAGCGGGGGAAAGGAACATTGCCACTCTTTTTTTGTAGGTATTATAACAGCTCCAAATGTTACCATTTTCATCTCAAGCCAAAGCCAACTGCATGTTCCTCCGCCTTTTGTCTTTCTTGCATGGTTGCAAGCATGCATGAGAGAATGAAAGCGAGCCAGACATCCCATGAAAAAGGGCTAGTTACGTATATGAGGGAGAAAACAGGGGAAAACGGGCTACAATAAAACCGGGGAAAGTTTCAATGAACTTAAGCTTTATGGGTTGGTGTGTGTGTTCCAGTAGTAAAAATGAGAAGAGAGAAAGAGAGGGCAACACGGGGTGTTCCGCTACTAAGGAAGATGGATACACATTTAAGATCACCATTTGGGGTAAGAATATACGGGAATGGTTAACAACACACGAAATTGAACATATCTGTGTTTTTCCACACAGACATTGACACGAGCACACGGGTGGCATTTTAACCTCATAGTTTATACAGGATATCTAAAAACTTGGATGTCATGCCATCTTCACCTGACTACATGGCTCGTTCTCAGACCTTTGGCATGATGGGGTGTACACCAAGTAGCTAAGGATAATAATAAGTAGTTATATAGGAAAAAGTAACTTCCTACTTTTTTCTCTTCAAAAACTTTCTCCTTCTCGTGCCTTTACGTTAAGAACAACATTTATTATGCTTTGCGCATCCTTGTTCGTTCAGTGCCAAGCATACCAACTGAGAAAAATATATATAAAACGGGGAGAAAACGTCGTGTGGGTGGAAAGATATGTAAGACGACTTATGTAATGTAACGACGAGACCAAGATATGAGTACAACAGTCTCCCTTCCTTTTTTCATCTGGTTCTCTTGTTTTTTTGCCTGAGCACTGTTCATCATGCCAAGTACGCAACTTCATTGCTCTATTACAGCCGTAAATTGCTGAAGAGGAATGGGAGCTTGAGAAAAGGTGAATTTAGGTCAAATCTGTCTCCTTCCTGATAGCTGGCTTTCTCTCGATTTACACATCTTTGTGGGGTTATTTGTCAACGGAGAGAGTTGGAAGGTGTAAATTAAAATGTGAATAGTGAGGTTTTTCTCTTCAATTTTTAATGTAAAATGCTAAAAGCTCGAGTTGCTCAAGTGAAAAATAATCTTTAAAATGTGTTGTGTTTTTCAAAGATTGAAAATAGAACATCCTAGGTTATCCTACATATACAACTTCCTACTGATCATTAAATCTTCCATAAAAATCCCTTGTCTTGAGTAAATCATAGAAAAAAGTTTCTCTTCTTTTGCATTCACCTTCATCACAAAATCCACTCCTTTAAAACTCTTATGTAAACATATACTTGAGCATGGTTGAAAGCCCTTGAGAAAAACATCGAAACAGCTTTTTTCTTTCTACCAATAACTAATTTTAAGTATAAACTACATCACCGGAGACAACTTGTATCCGTAATTTTAGATTTGATGCATCCTTTTTTAATTCTAAAATTTGTAAGGACCAAAGTCACTCAGGTACAAGTGGCAATGTATAAAGTGGCACACACAAAAAAGTATATAGCACAGGTAGAGAAAGAGAGAAAGAGAAGAAGGGGAAGAAAATGGAGCTACTTTTATTACAAAGTTGCTAAGGGTTGATTTGATGGTGTGCTCAAGTGGCCGTGTGCACGACCAATATAGATCCCTCAGTAAAGCTTTCACCACCACCTCATATTCTCAACGTATGATATTGGATGGCAGACACATAACATAAAACCATGTGGGACACGTCGTACGGGAGAAAATCTACAAGAAACACATAACGCAGTACTTTCCTTCACCACTGCTACCACCACCACTACCACCATCATCATCAGCCAAAAACTCGTTTCAGCTTTCTTATTAAGTCGGTGTGAGAATGCTGCTGTGCTATGTGTGTGAGTGAAAGTTGCAAGTGCAAAATGTGTACATTAAGTATCAAACCGATATTATGTATCTGAATATTTATATTAAACCCAGCAAAGTACTTATGCGTTAGGATAGGATACACTACAAGGCACCGTGAAAAGTTCACGAGGAGCTGTATCTTTGATCTTACAATTTTCATTCATGTGTCGGTGTCGAGTGGTTGTCAAACACAGCAGCATCAGCCAGAAAAGCAATGTTATGTATGGCGTGAGAGTAACAAACCTCATCAATAATACCACTACAACTCTTGCCTGTGTGTGAGCTACTCTTACAACTAACCCTTGGAATATTAGCGAGCTGCAAGGGGTCCCTATGTAAATTTTACCTTTAAAGTCCTGCTGAATATAAGCGGTTCATTGTGCTCAGTGCTCTCCCTTGGACAGGATGAAAATGTGAGTGTGTACAGCGTTAGAAAATGCCCATTTATATAAGTGCAGAGAGAAAAAAGGAGAATTTCTCATGTTGTAGTTTTTGCACTATCAACCAAACCACGAGTAAGCATATCTATAAGTAGGTTAGACTACTTAGGTGAATAATACACAAGTTATGGGGTGATTGTTACGCGATGACTTTTCTCCAGTTGACTGCTGCAGCTGCATGAAGCTTACAAGCCAAAAGGAAAAGAAGATGCTTGTGAATAGCTCAGTAGGGGAAATAATGAGGAGAATAATAATAATAATACGGGACAGGTACCGCGTGACTCAAAGGCCTGTCACTCATATCTTTTTTTTCTGTTTTGAATAAAAGCAACTGCTGCTCCTACTTGTACTACTGCTTTTCTAGAGTACAAACACTATATCTTTTCTCCTGCTGTATGCATAGGCTTGGGGGAAATTCTGACACAGAAATTATAACCACCACATCACATAAAACTTAAAGGATTTTAGCCTATTTCTCAGACTAAAAACTATAGTCTTCTACAAGATAATATTTTCTGCCAGCAGCATATATATTCTACTACCAAACCACCTACTCACAATACTACCCCTCTAGGAAATACATTGTAGTTTAAATTACAAAAGCTAGAAGAAGAAGAAGTAGATGGATAGAGAAAAAAGGGAAAAAACGGATCGCCTTTCATCACAGCCCTCATCATATCATCAAATCGCCACACAAAAGCAGTGCAAAAAGAAGAGTACAAATACACACAAGTATTATCTTTCTCTTATAAGATTACGTTATTTGTTGTTGTAAAATGCGACTTTTCAGATTGAAGGCTACAATTTGCATACAATATATCACGGCATGGCACATTACATCGAGTTTCGCAGCAGGGGTACAATGATGATAGTATGAATGAGGTAAACATATTATTAAATGGGGCTACCATAAATACATTTATGCATCGCACGGCATGGCATCGGATATACATACTCTTGCAGTGGGAAGTTGAAAGAAAACTGCTGATTTGGTGCCAATTCACAGAATAATAATAATGAAAGGTGGGTGCAGTATATTGTATTATTATCATTATGAGAAGAAGAAGAGAGAAAAACAAGCTTTAGAGAAAGAGTCTTTACACGATGAAAAAAAGAGAAAGTTTGTGGTAAGAATGAATAGATGAAATGTTAGTAAGGTTGGATGAGTTTTGATGGCTTTCTCTACTTGGAACAAGAGTATTCACAGCTATGCAAGAAAAAGAGAGAGAGAGAGAGAATAGTAGTCTATGTTATTCTGGAAGAGAACATACACAATGCATGAGTTTCGAGAAAAAAATAATTGTACACTATGCACAAACATTTAAAAACTGTATACTGTTATAGGTATATTATATGTAGAGAATACTAATAATATAGAATCTGATCTATGGGGCTAACTTTGTCACATACACAAGAGAGAGAAAAAAGTAGTGGGTGGTGATGCGAAAACTATTTTAAAATACATATATATATATATTGCTATAAGTATATATTTATTATGCATGTTTGTATATAGTTAGTAGAGCATGTCACAGATATCAGTCAGTGTAAACCTTCCACCCCAGGAGATAAGTAAATAGTAGTAGTAAGTAGAAACTTACATCAAGGCCCTTGTTCATTTTAATGAAAGTCAGAGTTAACGAGATCGGAATTCAATAGATGACGATGAGCAATAGCGAGAGAGAGAGAGAGTGAGAGTGAGAGCGAACGAGAGACAGACAGAGTTGTTGTAGTGGATCATCAAATGTGTGAGTAGAAGAGCGAGAGAGCACGTGTGAGTACAAGAGATGCAATCAATTATGACACGATTATACCACACGACATTGTATTCAAGGAGAAGATGAGGATGACATGGAAAATTTTAATAAAAGTATTGAAAAAACATTGAAAAATATAATCGTGGTCGTTATTAGTATAATGGAGATACACACTCGTATGTGCATATCAGTATAAGCGAATCCACCACACACTCGACTCTGAGCTGTTATACCTAATTACTGTAGAAAATTTGTTAATAATGCTCATTTGATTAGAGTAATACATCATATTTTTTTCTTTTGGGTTTAATCATTATATCATGAATGAGGTTATAATGTGAAAGGGAAGTGGAAAAAGTGAGTGGTTACCTTTTCACGATATTGTCGCCTGGAAGAGTCGAGGCTTTGAATGAGGTTGGTGGCATGTCCGAGGAACAGAGCGTAGCAGGTAGCTCCAGAGATCATGGACAACATGGTTAGCCACATATCGGTTAGACTCTGGGGTGGGAACCGGCCATACCCGATGCAGAGCATGTGAGACATGGCTTTGAACAGCGCCCATGAGTATTGCTCCAGCCAAAAGGCGTCCTGTAGTTAAGCAGATAACGATCCATCCAGTGATAAAATACACATAGAGAAATACATCACCTCACAACTATTACTTGTTTTCATACATAACGTATATTTATTCGACTACTATTAGCACATAAAATACAACACACACAAACACGTCACAATGTCCATCTTTAGAAGGAAACACATCAAATGGCCATTGAAGCAGTGATCTCTACTTTTTCCCTTGCGTCTTCCCCAAATTACATACATTTAATATATTGCCTCTCTGAGAAAAGCATCCAACCAACCATTTATTTTTCGCGTCCCACTTTTCAAACCCACTCAGTGTCAAAAAGCTTTTTCCACTAGAGGATATTATACCTCTTATTATCCCTTTTCCAGGCTCCCTACACTTAAACATTATGCTACCGCGTGTACATAAAAAAGTGGCATTGTGATAAAAAGCGATCTAGTCATCATTACAGATGAAATATAAAAGGTGGATAAAGGATGCACATTATATTCTAAGCTAAGATTACATCAGGGAATAAGGAACGATCTAGTATTTTTAGGAGATGGGAGGAAGGAGCTATCGTGAATTGGCTATCTTCTTCTAACAACTCTCGTGTGTTCTTCCCAAGGAAAATCCGTTCATACGTGTGTGTCCTCTATTTATATCAAGTAGAGCCAACAATTAAAATCCAAGTGTGCGGTCCAATAAGCATCATCCATCGTTAGTCACTCAAGAGCTGTTCCCTTGAGTCTGTATAACTGCTCATTAATTACAGTAATTACACTGCCCTTCTGACACTACTGCTCCTTTGTTGTGGTCACACAGAATTCCCATCTTACTGCATATGGCTAGGAGCTGAAGCCAGTTTTCTGGTTAATACAAAAATAGGCATGGAGCACTTATTCGGTTTCAGCATCAGTGGAGCAAAGGAATCTCTCAATTTTCTCTGATTTTATTACCACTCCAGAGATAATAGGATTAGGTAGAAAAGGCGACCAAAACAACGTCAGAGAATTTTCTACATGAACGAGAGGAGAAGGAGACCTGGTTGGATTTGGGATTCATCTCGAGTTCGCAGATTTATATGCTTGTTTACCACCGCCTGAGTGAAGATTCAGAGAAGCATGAATACATGACTTGATCGGTATATCAGTTAACTTTAGCTTATGCAGTTTTCCTAACTTTGGTGTCATAACTAGCATCATTTTCCTATCTAACATGGAGAAGGACAAACTGTCTGAAGTTGGGTGGAAGATCAATTGAACTTATATTTTACCTTTGGATATATATTTTACTCTTTTTCAACAACTTAAACACGCCTGTACTCACATATGTAAAAACTTTTCCCTAGTTGTGGGAGAAAGGAGAGAGAGATTTTCCAAAACTTTCACCACCAAACACCGCGCCACTCATCATTTCAAAACTGTCATCTCTTCCAGATAACTAACTTGTCTTGTTTTTTGACATTTGATACCCTTCCTAGACACACAACATAGATTTGCCAGCCATGAATAATTTATTTCATGGTACTTCTTTTACCCTACTTTGTTTTTCACGAGTTTCGTGATCGGCGGATGTTGGAGAGTATTTTCTTGCTTTTGGCAATTTCCTCCAGAACGTATGCAACTTCCAAGTAATATCTGTACTTCAATTTTCTATTGTTCTAACTCTCGCTCTCCCTTGGGGATTGCTGTGATTCTCATATTTCATGCATGCAATGTGCTCCCAAGGCTGATCAATAACCTGAAATCCTTTCAAACTCGAATGAATTCGTGTTTTTAAAATACCTCTGTGTGTACTATAGCAGCACACTTTTCTTTGTTTTCTTTTCACACTGGCGATAAAATCCCGCCTCGAGTTTGTCAATCAAAAGCTTAAACCTTTTAAAACCTTGAGCGCTTCTAAATAATCCATTTTGCAAAGGGATTTTATGAAGGGAAATAATCCAGCCCGAGGTCACATACAGTCTGGTTGAGATGCATCCACTAACATACTTTTCCACATTTTGGAGAAGGATGAGCAGAAACTAAAACATGGCAACATATTGTCTGGAATATAATTCTAGTCCTAAAAGGAAACAAACATATACCCATGCTCGAAGGAACTCGAAAGAAAGGAGGATGAGGAAGTGCAAATTTTAATGCATACAAATAAAGAAACTATATCTGCCAAAAAAATCTCTCCAGCATGCCCACTAGGAAATGGGTTGGTGAAGGACAATAAACAAGTTTTCTCCGTTATACCAAACCAAGATACGATCTTCACAACAACCCTTGGGAGCACTCATTCAACTCTGCTGGTGCACAAGCATATTGTTGAAAAACATCTCGCCTCCATGATATAAAAGACTGAGCAAAAAATGCCTTATCAAGATTGTACCCAGCAACTTAGTCCAAATAGGGGCTAAGAACATAAAAAAAGGAAACAAAAGGAAAAAGTTCAGGTCAGGCTGCTCTGACCCATAAACGAAAGATAAAGATAGAAAGGCTGAGAAAGTTGCATTGGACGGGATCCTCAAGATATCATTTCAACACAACACCATCATCACACAGCTAGTGTCACTTGCTCAGAGAAGCGTTTGTTTTCATTAAGTATGCTCACTGTCGTAAATGGTATAGTTTGCTGACATCTCTCCCTAAGTTCACTTCATGGTGGTATCATCAACAGAGAGAATAGTCATGGTGGTATCATCATCAAACAATGTTCGCTTCACTCTACCATAATTTCTTTCTAGAAAGGGCATTTAACGCCAGTCTTTATCGAATTATCCACGCCCCGTATGTATCACAGTATCACAATGCTTGTCTATAATTTAATGCTAAGATAAATGCTTCCTTTACTATCAAAAACCTTCTTTTGCCATAATACACAGAAAAAAAAGTGCAAGATGTACGGAAGTGAATGAACTGCCTACATTGCAGACACAGACAATATATGACGATTCACACTAAATCGAGGTTATCTTTTACTCATCTTCACCACGTGTTTTCTCAACTTGCCTTATATAGTTGGGGGTTGATAGGTGAATAAAATATCCATCCATTATCCATCCCAGTAAAGACATGACTTTGCTCATTTTCCGCCAACGGTAACATAACATGGAAAGATAAGCCTCCGTCATTAGCAGTGAAAGAGAATGAAAAGGAGTCAGCCTGTTCTCGACAATCTTACATGCTCACATCAGCAGTCTCAAGTAAAGATTTATCATCCTCCCTCCGTCCACATCATCTATAACCGCAACTGTCAGGATTGTTGCATGAATATATATGTATGTCTGCATAGCCATCCCTATTCTTTACGAAAACTCTCAATAATCATTTAATTCTACGAGAATAATTATATTTAGAGAGAGATACGAGGTATACAAAGACACACTTTATCTTAAGTGAGAAGGAAGGAACTCTTGTGTTCTGGGGAAGGTCGAAATATTATAAATTGTTCTCTTGAAAAATATCCTTTCTTTCAATGAGGAAAAGAGTGCTTGACTGACGTCATGTGCGAATTCAGATACACGATGCGGGTCTCACAGAGACAAAAGAAAGTTATGGTTACACTGGAACAAGTTGGGGGTGCAAATATCATGGCAGAAGGAGAATAGGAGTGTCTTGCAAAAGAAAGCAAAAACGGACGGTTCAGAGAGAAAAGGCCATCTTTCTTCCCTTTGCTTAGCACACCAGCACGTCGTCATTTCATTCATTCATTCATGAAATATCTTTCCAGTCTAAAAGGTCAGTAATGACTTTGCAGCATAAAATAGCAACCAGCAACATTATCATCGTCTGCACACGGGCATTGTAGTCTGTAACGGGATACCAAAATGTTCAATGCAGAATAGCAATATATAACATCAGACATGAGTATTATTACACTTTCAACATTTCCTCTCTCCATTCTTATTGCAAATAAAAGGAAAAAAAATAAAATAAAAGGTTGAGCTTGGATTTTTTGTGGTCTCTTCTCCGAATTTACAGCCTTGAGCTGAAATCTAAAAACCCTTTTAAAAGTTGCGCATATAAGATAAATAATTACTTTGGGTGATTTCAAGCAATATTTATAACGTCGGAAGATGAGAGGCACAAAGCGTGTCATATTAAAAAAAGGAGAGAGTGGCGCAAAAGATATAATTGTTTATGTGATATTCCATTCAACATGGAGCGCCTCAGCTAGTAGTAAAATGTTAAATTATTCATTTCACTGTCTGAAAAAAGAGTGATGGTGCCGAAACATGGTAATAACGGAAGTGGAACATAAAATTTTTTTGCAATTTTTTTTTACTACTTTCTATAAACACATTTGTAATGAGCAATTCCTCTTCTGTTGGCTTTACGGGCTGACAATCACTGAAAAGAAGATGGTTTGTCGTAAAACATATTCGGTTTTTGTAGGTTCATTGAAGAACGTTCTCTAAAAACCAAGTGGAATGTGGAAAAGGAGAGTCTTTGAAATGCCGAAATTTCAGCAATATATTTACAAATGACTTGGCCCTTTTGCTCAAAACCATAAACAGTTTAGAACATTCAATCTTATTCAATGTAAAAGTCGTCAAACACGAATGACATAATTTGATATAAAATTACCCCCAAAAAATTACTTCCCTTGTACAAGGCCACCGCAAAAAAATGAAGGATTCTTCTCATGAGAATCACAAACTGAGGTATGAGAAGGATAAAAGATTGCGTGCAAAGGGAAAAATTTTCTTGCCCAGTCAAAAAAATACACTCTTTCGACAGGTGATAATGATTTGTGTATGAATAGAAAGGAGTGTTACAAACTAAGATCGTTAAAAGTTTTGAATGAAGATTTATTTGCTTTTTCCTTACAACGCGAAAAGTCACTGCTGCCACTTTTCTCCCATATATTATGAATGGGAGCTGGCTTTTATTGAGAGGAAGCAAATGATGCTAGTTTATTAAAAACTCACTGCTGCCACTTTTCTCCCATATATTATGAATGGGAGCTGGCTTTTATTGAGAGGAAGCAAATGATGCTAGTTTATTATGTACATTTGATAGTGTAACATTGCACCCTGAAGAGTAATCTTCAATTCTTTCCCTTTGCTTCAGTTCACTCCTCATATTCCTCTATTGACTTGGGATATACAACTTTCACGAATCAAAAGTAAGTCTCACATTTCCCCAATACAAAAATAAAAATATCCCACGGAAAGCATTTATTGTGAAAATGTGGAAATAGGAATGCCAAAAAGTGAAAGCTTTTATAACTTATTGCTCACTATTCATAAAATATGGGAAGAATCCTGACTATATCGCATTTAACAGTATTGTGAAGAATTAGAGTGGGTAGAGTACATTCGAATCAATTTGATAATATATAACAATAAATTGCTGATGCACGTAAATAAAATATTCTAGAGCACATCGACTTTCACAGGTGGAAAGACCTTCAATCATGTAGATATATGAATGCGAGGTAGGAATACTCTCAGGGAGAAAAGGTCATGCTTCAAAGGTTAACAGGGTATACACTCTGATTGTTTATGTACAACCACTTGAGAGTTTTTTTTTCACTTGCTTGGGTTTGATTCTACATCATTTATTTACGTAAATGATGCAGCATATTGAAAAGAATGCTTTGAAGAGTATTCATCCTCACACTCATTAGTTATTCCTACATATGAGAGAGTAGAGCGAGAGTAAACAACTCACACTCATTTTCCTTGCAAATCCGACATTTTTCTTTCTTTAGTCAGCACTTCACCCAAAAATTTCCTACTACAACTTCCTCCACTTTTTCCATTTACCAGTCGAGTCTTGAGATTCATTCAAGAGCGATAGTGAAGTGAGGACCAATAAGGCGTAGCTGAGCAAAGCGAAAATCTCGAGTATAAAATAATG
>JAHZNA010001468.1:0-12700 GCA_027743935.1 Sinodicranocentrus sp. ZH6
TTTCAGAGCTGAGCTCCGGTGATGTGTGAGTTGGCAGAAAACAATGAAGCAATTTGCTGTCAAATTTCTGACATTCTTTAGGATGCACTTTGGAAGGAGGGCTAAATTTACAACGACGGTTGCACGCACGATTCTCCTTCTTTTTCTGTGAAGAGCTTCCAATAATAGTGTATTTTGTAGAGGAAACATATTTTTGGTTTTTCTACAGTCGTATAAACGACATTTGGGAAACGTGCGTTCAGTGGTTGGTGGTGGGAGCGAGCTTGGTAATACATAAAAGTAAATTCACGGAAAAGCACAATAACAAAAAATTCGGGAACATAACTCGCGTATATCATGACAAGATGGATGACGCAAAACGACGCCTTCATGGGTGCTCCAGTTGTTCAAAAGGAAAATTGTACAGCATTATCATGCTAGTTTGATTTCATTCCTGAACTTCCCTTTTAAACTTAAAAAATTGAGAAACTTCTGTCCTCATTGGAGTGGTTGATTTTCTTCCTTTCACATAGTTTTATTGCAAACATTTTTCTCTCTGCATTTTCCTACCATTTATTTGACTGATTTTTTTAAGCCTCCCAAGGAAAAATTTACCCAATAAAGTGGCTCAAAGGTGAGACTAGAAACTCTACGAACTCTACGAAGTAAAGCGGCTATCCAATGACGTCATTGGAAATAGTACATACTAATCCAGACGTTTCTTAAATCTTGCATAAATGGATTCTCCTTTAAGAACCACGTACATAATAGTGTCAGCACAACCTTGGGTGTTATGCTCTTCTTCAATAAATATGGTTAACTAGCTAAATTGTATTTTTCGTATGCTTTAGACATCCAGACGTTTGTCTTTTTCCAGAAAAGGGCAAACTTCACAATAAAAAGTGGTTCCAATCCACAGGATTCCAAGGTCTTTTCATTCCACTCCCTCACACATTATTACGTTTGTTATACAGCGGCTACCGATTCTCCTTTACTCTAACGTAAACGTAACAAATAGCGGTGGACCTTTTGGCTACTTTTACTTTTTCTCTAGATATCGCATTCTCGCACGATGAGTACTTCACCCATGACACTTTTGTTTCTTTCCGTGCCGCATTCTCAATTTCATTTTTGTCTAAGAAAAAAACGCAGAGAAAGGGAAAACAACAGCAGAGATTTACTTGCATTGTATGAATGCTTGCTTCAATGCATCCTTCTTTGCCAACTGAAATAATACACATTTTTGTTATTTTTACTTTGCTTTTTTTTCTTCTGAAAATATATGGACAGGATTTATTGATAAAAAAATTAGGTGGATACGCGAACATCGTCATCATCAACAGTTTCCAATTTTTCCATGTAAAAAAAGAGGAGCATAAAACAAACAGCAAGCTAAAAGAAGGGCCCATGAAATAAACAACATTAAAAGGAATAAAGTGCATGGGAAAACGTGCAAGCCAATATTTTACAAGGATATAGAGCCCACAGCGTAAATCTCCTTTTTTCTGCAATGAAATACCATAAAAATTTGTAATTTGATCGCTCCAACTAATACAACGACTGTCTTGGTCGGGGTTTTAAGTAAAAAGCTGGGAAATGAGACGAAAAGGGGAAGGCTCAGGCTCAACTTGTATAATATATATTCCAATCTCACGATGCAATGAAAACAAAGTCAACCAAGCCAACTGAAAACTGCACAGTATATATATAAGAAGTTTTCTCTTGTAGTATTATTTCCTTCCAAATGCACAAATACACATACATCAAGAGTACTTATACCGACACCGATGCATTTAGCACGCCACAGAAAATCTTACAATATTTTTGTCTGCTTACGATTTCCCGACAAATATATGATCCTACAACTTACTATTTTTCCGTTCGGTGGAAGCCGTTGTTCCGCTGTGTTTAATACTGTATACAAAACAGATATGGGAAGACAAACGGAGAAAATTCCCAATGGAATAAATGAATGAATGAGAGAATGAGCTGGGGTACACACCGCGGGTGAAAAAAAGTTGCAAGAGCAGAGAGATACATGCCCCATCACAAGATCACAAGGAGGATGGCGGAATTCGTTACCGAAAAGCTTCACAGCCGCTCGGTGTGGTATCTCCACAGCAGAGAGAGTGAGAGCGAAATAGGCATAACAGGAAGGAGAGAAGTCAAGTCAGCAAATATAAATAAAATCTTGTTTTATTGCAGCAATAAAAATTTCATCTTGATGCTAAAAAGAAGGCATAAGCCAACATAAAGAATGGCTGATGGCTGTTGTTTCGTTGAAAAGTCTGGAGATGCCTACGGATGTGGCTTGCCTTTGGTGAAGGAGATGAGTAGTGTATACACGAACATGTAGGTAGATACATTACACGTACAGTTCATGAATACTACCATGAAAATAATAATGGAGAAAAACATACTGGTAAACTGAAGAGATGCCTAAGATGTATGAACGAGGAAAAAAGTAAAAGTGTTGGATGGATGAAATCAAGAATTCGAGCCGAGACCTTGCGGCTCTTACTACAGGCCTTCAATATTACATCTACAATTGACGTATAGGGGCACGACGAAGGGTAAAGGAAATTTATGTATCGAATCAAATCAAAGCAATCTCGGAGAAAATCCAGAAAAAAACTACTCGTTTCATTCAACATGTGTACATGGAGGATACAGGAGTGTGTAAAAAAGACAAGGAAATCGAATCAGTGAAAGTAAGTGGTTAAAAATATAAAAGCCTTAAGGAAATAAAATAAGAAAGTTGGGAGGAAAGTTAAATAAGCGATTCGTTAACGAAAATGTAAGGATCGATGAGCCAACGTTTTTGTGCACTTTTTATGAGCTCGACGCCTCGGATTGTACCCTTTCTGTTAGAGTACTTGCTATCAATACATCAACATATTTTTAGAGAATAAAATAAGATGCGTTTTTCTTCTTACCAGATTTCTTTTTTTGCTGATGACTCCCACTGTTATTGTGAGGATGATGATGTGGAAGGTGAAAGTTCTCTTTCAAGGACGTAATAGCCGCTGAGACTGAGGCTTTTGCTCCCACTGATGATGACGACAGCAACCTCCGCCCGCCTGGCTTTGAGTGATAATAAGGATTATTATTATCGCAATTTCCATTACCACCTCCACTTTCACCAGAGCAGCCTCCACCTCCATCATCATCTTGGCTGGAAACTGTTACTGTGATTTCTTCCTCCTCTTCAATGCTAATCAGGTTGGTGGTGTCATCTGTGGATCTCTCGTTTAGAGTGAAAGTATTCCTCTCATCGTTATCATGATCTGAACTGCAGTCACAGCAGTCCTCTTCTTCATCCGTATCCGCAGCGCTGGTCGCGGTTCTTCATGAAGTCTTCTGGGGTAAAAAGATCCTTCTGCAGAATCTTTGCATCTACTCCCTTCTCCAGCTGCGGTGGCGCTAGGGGATGTATGCCCTTTAAGCAGTTGCCCTACCGTCGTCCACACTCGTACTTTTTTCGGAACAAAGTACTTGTAATTCTCTTTGATTGAGCTAGTCAGCACACAAAAGCCGACCACGGCGACGATAAAGAGAAAGATTACAAAAGAGATCACTAAAATCACAAATAATGTGTATAGTTTGCCACGAATCACACTGCCACTCCCATCATCCCCGTTGGAGCTACTACTGTAAAAATAACCGCTACTGTTATGATTCGGGTGGCCACTCAGTTCACTGAGTAGTAATGGGGCTAAAGTGTCACCGGTAATATTACCATTTTTACTATTATAGCCGTTAATTGTAATAACACTAGGATATCTGGAGGAGAGCGGGAGGGCATTTTGGCTTAATGCATATAAACTTTGGTAGAAGCTATTTACAGGGAAGAAATTGGGATATCTGCCACCATTGATTCCATTGCTTTTAGTGGTGGTGGTGGGGTGTGACGACGACGACGCGGATTCTAAAAGTGATAGCGAGCGCTCCTTTCCATTGTGAACCTTTGCGTCCTTATTATATTCATCTGGTTTCTCTTCCGGCTGAATTTGAGCTTCTGCTACTATTGAAGACGCTAATGAAATTGCAGGCAGGGCTGAGGAGTCCTTTGATGAACCAGAACTTTGTCGATTCAGTTGGTGATGGGAATGATGATGGTGGGAATGAGAGCGTGCAAAAAGGCTTTCATCTTGATCTGTCGTTTCATCTTCATCGTCCCACACCGAACTTGTCTCCTCATCCTCATCTCCAGCTGCCCCTTCTGCTTGATCATTTACTCCAAAGAAATGGTCATTTTGCCCATCGTCATTTTTCGTTATTGTTATGGGGCTCACGTACGCTTGGTCAGTGGATGTAGTGCTGCTGCCAGCAGTGACGACAATCCTACTAGGAAAAACGAAAGCATCAGAATTCTTTCCAGTTTGCTTTTTACTCCAGTCCTTTTTTCCTAATACGTTCTCTGGGTCGTCTTTGAGAAAATTATTAGATTGAGAATTCCCTTGTGAAGTTTTATCTTGACTGTCGCCATTAGTGTTAGTGGCAGCACCACCACTGGCTCGTGTCGTGTTGACAAGAATCCGCTCACTTTTGATCGTCACCTTGGGCTCACCATCAAATGGAAATGTTATTGATTCGGGGAGGATGAGTGGATCAAAAGATGATGCAACGTCTTTTCCCTCTTCTACTGGAAGTTCACTATTTCTTGGGACGTTTTCAATGCTGCCAACAGCTCCAGAGGAAATTGTAGATGACTTTAAGAGAATTTCCCCTTGTAAAGGAGAAGATGGAAAGGAAAGAGATCTGTCACTGCTCCTTTCAAGCTTTCGCTTCCAACTTGAGATCTCATCTTTATCGGTGTCACGATCAACGTCGGAATGAGTTTTTCTCATAGTGAGGCTGCCTTCATTTTGAATGGAAGGAGTGGAGAAGGATGGATGTGGGGTTGATGGCAAAGGGAGATAATTCGGAGAATCTCCCGTTGATTCACTGGCTTCTTTTTTGGATTCCAATGACGAATCGGGCGTAATCAGACCGACCTAAAATGAAATTCATGAAACATTCACTACGTTGTGCTGTGGCCTTGTACTTTTTTAACTCAGTTTATTGAACACTGCGTCAGTTCATATATAGAATATAATGATTTGAGGCAATGTATTATATATAAATATGTAATAATTATAATAAACCCATGTCATATACTCAACCATGTATATAATCCTCTTCTATACATGATATAAAAACAATACACACACAGTCAAGACTCGTAAATTCCGTCAAACCTTCACATTAATTTAAATTAATAATATGAACAACCGGCACGTATGTGTTTTCCGTGGAAAATTCGCCAGCAAGAAAACTAGTTTATTGGCGCAGTGAGTGTCGCCAATGCAATTTTCGTGCTCGCGAAATCCTATCTGAAAGAGTTTATGGTTTTTCTTTTATAGTTGGTACGTCAAGCATCACCGTATATTCATTCATTCAAAGAATAGACTCACAAAGAGAAATAGAATATTGGACTTTGCTTCTTACCTGAATAATGTACACTGTATCCGGCCAAAGCGATATGGATGCTGAGCACGTATCAGTGACAAGATTTCCCCTTAGTCCTCCTCCAAAAATTTCCCATGAGAGTAAAAAATTGAGTTTCCTCTCCGCTCCCTTCCCACTACTACTTGGAGTCACACCACATCCCTTCCGCTTCTCACTTGCATATTCCATTTTCCTTTCTCCACTCGTTTCTTCTTGGGAGTAAAGTGAAATCTTGGATTTTCCTTTCAAGGTCGCCTTTGTAAAGGTTATGTTATTTCCAGCTGTACTTTTATTATTCCCAGTCTTCCTGAGCGGCTCCTTGTCACCATCATTTCCTTGAGTCGAGACATCCTGTGAGGATATGATCATCTTACCATTTTCTTCTTCTTCCATATCACCGGGAAAGTCCCATGTCACTTGTGTCACAACAAGAAACTTTTGATAAACCATTGATATAGTGTGAAGTCCCCAATGCGGAGCATTACCGTCCGGAGATAACAAGGGGCCAATTTTGTCTTGTGAAAAATTGGCATTTGTATTTGTGGTTGTCGCTCCACCGTGGCTGGTCAAACTATTAGCTTCGTTTCCCCCTTTATTCTCATTCTCCCTTTGTTGCTCTTCGCTCAGCAGCTTTTTCACCTTTCCATCGTCCTCAGTTCTTTTTTCCGAATTTCCAGAGGGGAATGCCAAGATCTGATTTGAATTCTCATTATTCCCATCCGAATCCGCGTGAGAGTTAATACCAGAGCTTTTACTCTTTTCAACTTTCTTTCTGACTTTTCCCTTCTCTTTTTTCTTATCCCAATCCGCTAGCAACTGATTTCCTGTCGTTTCATTAGAAAAGTTTGTGATACTGGTATTGTGGCTGTCACTTGTAATACCATTTCCAGTACCGCTACTGATGCCTTCGTGGTTTTCACGGTAAACCTGCTCCAACCGTTGATTGGGGTGGTCGTGATCGTGCTGATGATTGTGCTCATCCGAGTGGTAATATGAGTTGTTGAGCTCGGCAGAATAAACTTTTTCCAAGCCTCCTTTCGAGGTGACTGCCAACACCCGAAGAGTAACTTTTGACGGAGAATCACCACCAGCTAGGGAAAAGGGTGAAGGAGGCATCATCACTCTTTGAGAATTCTTCTTCCATCCTTTCCCTTTTATTATTTCCTTCTTCTGGGCGAATGCACCTGCTGTCACTGGCTCACTTGGTTCTCCTCTCTTTTTCTGCTCAGTTGGCACAATCCTCCCTGGTAATGAGATCTGAGTGGAGGTTCTGACCACTGTTTGGTCAATCAATTTCCACCATCGGGCATACGTATCTCTTGTCCCGTCGGACCTTTCTTGTTCCCAACTTTCTTCTAAAATGATGGAATATACGGTGATTGGCTGTATGCCTTGCTCTGCCCTGTGGCGGCTCTCCTGCTTTTCATTCTTCTCATCTTTATCATCATCGTCATCATCATCAGCATCAATCCCTTTTCTATCCTTCACCTGAGCTGATGCCCCTTCCGGTCCGTTATTGTTATTGGCACTAGCACTTGTGCTCCAGCTCGAGGGCTTAGGCCAACTCAGCTGGAGAAAACGGAGTGGAATACCGTCTTTCTTCTTTTCCCCAAAAACTTGCCGAACTTTAAGCCAGGGCTCAGTGGGAAATGTCTTGAAATTGCTTGCTGAACCAGTATCTTTCTCTGGTGCTTGTTGTACTTGCTCAATTGCGAACAATTTCATCAACGAATCGCTCCCATTTCCTTTCCTCTCTCCTCCAACTTCATTCTGGCCATCGGGTAATTGCTGTTGTTGCTCGTTCGACGGCTGTTGTTGTTCCTCTTGTTGAAGATTTGAAGAAAGGAGTTGAGTCTGTTCGGCATGTTCCAACACTAAGTCCTTTTGAGAGGGCATATAATGATGTTGTTGATGATGATTGTTATTACTTTTCCTATCAGCCTTTTCCATTTCTACGGGCGTTTGTTTCCTTTGGATATTATTATTGCGCCTTCCATTATTCCCACTCCTGTTATTACCATTCCCATTACTGCTCCTGCTTCTCTTGTTTCCTTCAGTTAACAACTCCTCTTTGTTGTTTCGGGTGGTGATGATATTGTTGTTGTTTGCTCCGACGACTGTGCCACCGGCACCGACAAAGTTGGATCTTTTCGGGATGGGAAACTTGTTTCGACAGGATTCCTGGCAAGTTGACAACTGCAAATACAAACAGAGCAATAACATTACAATAGAAAATTGCTCATAATTTTCACTGAATACCAGACAGCTTTACGCTGAACAAACAACCTTCATAAAACTGACAGCTCTGGGGCAATAGCAAATTTGTAACTATATACGTACCCCTCATCCAAATCATGATAAATGGCAACTACATACCACAACCGTCCACTGTGTCAACGAGANACGTACCCCTCATCCAAATCATGATAAATGGCAACTACATACCACAACCGTCCACTGTGTCAACGAGACTAGGCTTGTTCGTGAAAATTGACTCCGTAAAATTGACAATTCGAAATATTTACCATAAACTTAAGTGATTGTCGTTTTATTGACAATACCTGTCATTGAGCTAACGCGACTATTTCCACTTCAAAGGTCGTTTCATACTACTTCACATTCCAATCATGTAGAACATATACGTACTACATCTGAGGGCGGAATATTCTGCAACAATCAAAAGATTTAACGACGCTCCTCGCACACACAGTTTGTAAAAAATGTAATATCAATTTTTCTTCTCGAGGTCATCATAATAGCCCTCAAGGTTCTCACAACGACGAAAACAACACCACCCAGCAAATTGTTACCATCTCGAGAATAAAAAAACATAAAAATCCTTTTAGACAAACAGACAATGAGGCAACAGGGCATGGCTTCACATGTTTACTTCGACTGAACCATTTCCGGGACTTCCTTTTCTGCCAACTCGCCAGGGACATATACTTTTTTTTAGTTTGCTATGCCACTTGAGGTATTTGGAAATATCAAGATGAAGGAAAGGCTAGAGAGGACTAGATGTTTTTATTGAGTTTCCGTTTTTTGCCCCTTTTCTATCAACATCATCATCAATATCACTGGTACTCGAACAGTTTGTACACAACAGTGGAACATGACACACGGCATGGTATCACAAGAGAGCTCTCACCTTTCCACCTTCTATCGCCCGTTCCGCATTTGTCTTTTACTGTATATTTTTCTATCATCTTCTGCCCCTCCACCCAACAAAGCACTTAATAGCATTATACCCCTTTTCATCCTTTTCCACAGCACCATCCTCATCTTCTTTTGGATCTGAAAGGAGTGAACTCTTTTCACAAAATGGTGAAAAAAGAAATCTTACAAAAACGACAATCCTTTAACTGTCCTTTTGCTCTAAAAATCGTAAAACTTTCTTCTTCTTTTTTCCTCAGAAAAAAAACTTCCTTTGGGAAAAGCAATAATAATCAAGGAGAGAAAAAGAAAAGACGCACATCTTTCTCTTTTCCTCTTTCCCTTGGGTGAAAATAAGATTGTCCCTAGAATACGCCACCATGAATGAACATGAAGATCGAAGAAAAAAAGTTTTTTGTCTCTTTCTCTTGAATTTTTGTGAACGAGCTAACACACAACTGGATCTCATATCGTATATTATTCTCAAGAGCATTTTCTCCTTTAACCTGATTGTTGTTCGGAGACAAAGTGCCGTAATATGCTTGTAGATATAATAATACTTTTTTTCATTGTGCTTTTGGCTTGTTTACAAGTTTTTCTTCAACCAACTTGTTTATGTTGTTATATTTTTGTTTGTTATTATCCAGGGAGCGGTTAACAAAACTGAGTTTTTATACATCTCATCAAGTTCTTTTTTTCTGGAGATTTCCAGGTTGATATTATATCTTTTATAAAAATCACGGTGTGGGGGCGGAATTTTACTTAAGCGTAAGGAAAGGGCTGTACAGTTAAATATAAATTTTCGACGACTTTTAAAACTTAATTTTTTATATTTTTATCTACAACGAGTTGTGAATTTAGCCAGCTGATATATGAAGCACTTAAATAGAAAACTCTTGTTGAGAAGGCGGACGTTAAATATTTCAGCCTCATATTTTTTTCTATTCCCTTCCTTCCAAGAAAACTTTAATTTTAACTGGTTTCCTCCCAGTTCATATTCAAAAATAAGCTCCAGCAATGATGGGCGTGTCTGTGGGGATGTGTAGTTGGAGAAAAAGTAAATGGAAGGAAGGAAGTGGAGGCTTTCTAGGACTGATCTGGTTCTCAAGATAAGTTAATGGACATGAGTTTGCTGACTCATTAATTTTGGGAAAGGTGACAACTGAGTTGTTTCCTACTTTCTGCTCTCTTTTTCCTGACGGGAGGAAGAAATGTATAGTCGTGGCCTTCCTTTTTCTTCATTCTACTCATCGTCATCATCATCATCATCACTGAACGAGTAGTCGGGAAGCAACAGCAGGGAAGCATCATAGTATCATGACACAAGAACATTTCCAGTTTTTTCTTCTTTCTCCTTCTAGTGGGGAGGATGATGTGATGTTGCTTTTATCTCATAGTTTTACTGCCCTTTTCTATCTAAAATGAATCTTGTATGAGAATGAGGCGTGCACCCAAACGTACATGTTTACCTTTTGTAGCGGTCGAAAAAACTTTTACTCAGAAAAAAACTTCACTCTTCAAAAAGTACACACAGGAAAAGAGCCGCTTTTTCTTATAAAAGTTACTTTTTTCAAGCAAAATGTTACCATTACATGCAACGTTTAAAAAAGTTTTTGTAGAAGGGAAGCCTAAAGAAAAAGTACCACAGTTTCGAGAATATTCATATTACATTTTACGTATTACAACTGCATCAAATCGCCTATGCCTCACACTTGACTAGTACATTAACCAAACCAATTATAAGTAAACCACAAAGCTCTAAGATGTAACTTGTAAGAGATGCTGACGAAAGATACGTATCGTGTGGGAGGAAAAAGATGAGAGAAGACATTTGGACTTTATCTTTGGTGCCATTTTCCAAGCAATAATTTTCCTTCCTTGGAGCAATATTTCACCAAGGCTGTATTATAGTCCTTAGTAGCTTTGTTCGTCGGTTTCTATCTTGTATATGAGGCAAAGTGCATGATGTGCAGTTCCACAATAACTTACAAAGTTATTCTCTTTGGCTTCAACAGCTAAAATTTTTACTTCAGTCGAATATAAAAGCACAACCTCTTGAACGTTTCTAGACCTGCAAAACACTATTTACTCAGAGGCTCCTTAATTTCAGCTGTGTGGACGGCATAAGGGGAGCTAAATACAAGATTTACAGCGTCTTCCGCTTTTTCTCCGTCTTAATTGCGACTTTCCTTCTCCCTCGCTTCATTTGACAGTGAAGCAAAGAGAACCAAGTAAAATTATTTCTTCTTTTGTCTCCCCTCTCTCCTTCCTCATTCCAAATCTGCTTTTGGAATCCACCGCTCAAACTACAAAGCACTTTTTCTCAAACCATCTTGTCTTCAAAAGGCGAGAGAAGGAATGTTGATAAAAGAAACTCCAGTTTTTCTACCCACAACCCAGAAACAAAGAAAAGGAAGAGTCTTCTTTCTAAGATATTTAGCATATAAATGCTCATATATGGTTTTTGTTCGTGGCAAATATGTCCTTCGCACAGCTCATCTTGCTCCTTATCTCTTCACATTTTTAGAGCGGATAGTGTCCCTCTTTTCTCTATAGTTAATAGTTGAAAAAGTTTGAGGGGAACTTTTAACTTGGAAAAGCCGCATCGACACTGATAGACCAAATATAGAAACGCCAGGGAAAAATGTCCTTTCAAGTGGATATGTGTGTACGGAGGAAAATTAGGGAAGCTTTCTATTCCTCTATAGTATGTCTATAAGGATAACCTAACTTGTATTTATGTCGGAATCTTACTTTCGGCCAGTGAGATGGGGAAGAAGAGACATAAAATGTGTTAGTTTTGCTTGAGATATTTGTAATGTTCCCTGTCCCCATTCCTCACAATGATGGTGGGTACAAGTTGAAGGGAGAGTGAAAGATATACAGAAAGAGAAGCTTTTTCGATGGAAAAAGGAGAGAAAAAACGAGACAAGGAAACAGATAATAATGTGTGGTCTTTTAGGTGTTATTATTGCACTTTGCTTCTTTTAACCATCGACATTATTGCTACTTTTTGTTCTTTTCTGGTGGCAAAGCCGTAAAATGAGATACATATGCGTCGTTCCTTGTTCATAGTTCATACATGCATAACGTGGCGCGTGTGGACTGGATAGGGAACTATTGTGTATTTTATATACATGGATCCCGTCCGTTCCACAATGAATAAATGACTTGAGAAGTCGGTGAGTTGAAAAATTTCGGTGGGGGTGAGGCGAGAGTTTGCTGCTTACATGGTAATGGTCCTTTCTCTCATGCGGAAATGTGCGCACACAAAGATGCACACATTTGGTTTCCAAAATGAACCCGAGGAAAATAATAAGGAAGAACGGGAAAATGAGCAGGTTTCCTGAAAGCCTATGTGTATTATTCATGCGGAGAAGAGATGCATGAGAGAAGAAATAATATATTTTGTGGGCTCAACTCAAGACAAGGGGAAGATTTGTCTTGTTGTAATTTACATTCCGTGAAAGTGAATAAGAAATATAGTTTCTTGGTTGTGGGATCGTCACACAAAGACAAAGTTTCTCTACACTGTTGAGCTTATCTAGTAAAATGCTTGAACGTCGCTTTTACGTTACTTTACTTTTGTAACTTTGCAGTTATAGTTGGTACATGTCGGGGCTTGAACAATTTGATGATGTCAATGAAGAAATAGGGGAGGCATATGAAGTTATTGCGAATGTTGAATTCAGCTCCGTTTCTTTTACTACTTTACCCAGTTTTGTGGTTTTAGTTAATGTCTATGAGCAATTAAGCTTTTCCAACTTGAAATTTGCCTACCCACGTCGGTGGCTAGGCTGTTGAAATCAATTACAAGCAACCAAGAGTACATAAAGATGAACCAATTTGAACGCGAGGTTCAGTCAAGCGTTATTTATTTGTCTGTACTTTGGCACACGAGCGTAAAAAGGAAATGGAAAGATTCGAAGAATTTTTTGCGTCAGTCAATTTCTAAAATGGGATCGAGTCTCAATACCATTATAGCTATTTCAATTTTCAGATTTAAAGGTAGCTAAAACTGTATAAAATATGATAAAAAGTTAGTATACCCAAATATACAACATGGCAATTGCTGGAA
>JAHZNA010001469.1:0-12914 GCA_027743935.1 Sinodicranocentrus sp. ZH6
TGTGATGCTATGATCTTGAAGTACTTTATATCGATCCATATATTCCCCTATCCTTTCACCTTTTGAGATGAAACTTGTTGCAAAGAATAGCGATGAGATTTTCTGTAAAAACAATCTACACTAATACATACTGTATAGCACCTCACACATATGTGAAGTTGAAGTTGATTTTTTTGGATAATATTAATTTCCTTTTCATTATCATACATAATAAATATACATATTAGTCAAGTCAGCCCAAATTGATTGTTGAAAGAATGGAAAGCAAACGACATTTATTGGTTATTGGGGCTAGGGGCGCTTTAGGAAAAGAACTTGTTCAGCACTTTAAAGCTCGAAATGTGTGGGTGGCCAGTGTCGACCATGGAGAGAATGATGTGGCTGATGTTAGCATCAAAATTAGTGCAACTGACTATCCTACAACTTTGTCTCAAGTATAACTTTCCCTTTCCCTCGGCAAATAATATGTACACATAACTTCATTTTTTTATAATGCAAGGGTAGCTAGTTAAATTAATGAATACTTTAATAAAGGCGGAATGGATCGAAAATAGAGTGAAGCAAGCTTTGAAAATTGATGATGCCAAAGGAGTGCTAGATGGAATTTTTGCTGTAGCTGGAGGATGGACAGGTAGTAATGTTTCTTCGCAGGACTTTTTAAAGTCAGTGGATTCAATGTGGAAGCAAAGTGTGGAGTCTTCTGCAGTGGCTGCTTATCTTGCTGGAAAGTTATTGAAAGAGGGAGGTCTGCTGGTGATGACTGGAGCACAAGCAGCGTTGAATGCAACACCAACTATGATTGGTTATGGAATGGCAAAGGTAATCATTATTTTATCATCTTTTCCGTGCCCAGACAGATTATCTATTTCTGGGGGGATTACGGATTCTTTTCTGGAATAATTTAGGCGGCGGTGCATCACCTCATTAAAAGTTTAGCAGCTGAGGGAAGCGGACTTCCAAAGAATTCAGTTGTTGTTGGTCTCCTCCCTCGGATATTAGGTAACTTTTGAAGCTTTCAGTATTTACTAACTTATTGCTTATTTTAAAAATTCATCATCTCAAACAATTGCATTAGATACTCCCAACAATCGGAAGTTTGCTGATAACTCTACAGATTTCTCTACTTGGACTCCATTATCTGACATTTCACGGTGATAACTTCGTATCAGTCCCCTCTATACCTTTTGAAACAAATGTACCTTTTGCTGAATCCCAATTTGTTTATATAGATTAACTGAAAATTGGTTGGACTCTTCAGAAACTTTGGTTAAAACTGGAAGTCTCATTGAAGTCGTTACAAAAGAGGGAATTACCACTACTCAGATTCATTAAATTTGTGAGAAAAGGTTAAAAAAATTGTAGTCGATGAAATATTGTATACCCAACTGTATTGCAACGAAGGGACCAAAATCTTGTTGACAAAATTAAAATGATATTTATATCAAATTAATTATGCAGCGTTAAATAATGTAGTAAGAGAAATTAAATATTTAAAATAAACCGACAAGATAGCATAATTTTTTGTTTGTTAATTTTTCGTTTTATTGAACCAATAAAGGCATCTTTGGTTTTACAGCGATAGTTGACAGAAGAGAAGAAGAAGAAGAAGAAGAAGAAGAAGAAAGATGAAATGAAGAAATTAAATTAAAGCAATAAATTAATTCAGGCGGAAAGACGAAAGAGGCTGAAAAGAGGTTGTTGATGTGTTTTTCAATTGAATAAATTAGATTGGTTAAGACATCACTTCCTGTCGGTGGATATTCCTTCTTGGGTTATTTTTAACCGAATTGTGGTGTGCTCATACCCGCACCGATACCTCCTGGGGCGGTAGCGTTCTGGTCTGGCATTTGTGTTGGGGGCTGAGTCATGTTCTGATTGGGGAGTTGAGTAGATTGGAATTGGCCTGGGGTGGTCATCCCTACAAATTAAAAGATTTAATTGCTAGATTCAAGATTCAATTATGTAAAATATTTCGCTGGAGAAGACATTCATACCTCCTGGTGCGGTAGAGTTCTGGTCTGGCATTTGTGTTGGGGGCGGACTTGGTTGAGTCATGTTCTGATTGGGGATTGGAGTGGATTGGAATTGTCCTGGGGTAGTCATCATTCCTGGCATTGTTGAATTTTGGGCTGCGCACTGTTGCTTCAATGCTTCGCACTGTTGTTGATTGCCGGGATTTGGGGGCATGGTACTTCCTCCGGTTTGGTTTCCGGACGGAGTCGTTGCACCATTACCGCCATCTATTCAAAAACAAATTATGTAAATAAATTCCTCCATTTTCGTTTGGGGAATCCCGTTTTAGCTTTTAAATATTGAAATACTGTAGTGTAGCTCGCGTTCCATGACGCGCTTGAATTACTTTCGCATTGTTGTCTAAACTGGGCACAAGGGTCAGCAGGTGTGTTAGTAGATCCGCCTTCCTCTGTTTCACCTGGAGGTGTAGCAGCTGTCTCTTCTTCCTGTGGTCTTGGCAAAGCGTATGCCATGAAGAGGATAGCCGTCAGAGCGACAGCAATTGGGAAAATTTTTTTTACAAAAATTCAATACCATCTTACTTTAAAGATTTGGAAAGATTTTTTTTCTTCAAAAATTTGAAGTTTTTATGATTTTTTGTTGTGCACTAGAGAAGAAGTTGATTTGATGCTGGTGTTCAGCCTTCGCACTGCTTTTATAGTGAGATTAAGCCCTGCTCTGGAATTAATTTTTAGAATTGGTTTGGAATTGGCATTGCATAAAAATTCACTTGATATGTCATTAGCCTACCACAGCTTTGAGCTGATGACCCGAATGCGTCCGTCAAAATATTTAGCATGGCCTATTGTTTCTCAATTTTGAACAAAATAACGAAATAATTGCAGGTTCATGCAACCTGAGTTAAGCCCTGCATTCTTTTGTTATTACTATGTTTTTAAAAAAACTTCATTTAAAAAACAGGTGTGCAAATCCCATTTGATATCAGTCCACCTTGTACTCTTTCCATATAAAGTAGAGCGAGAATTATGGATTTTTGTTTCACAACATATTTTTCATAGGAGGGGAGAATGTTTTTTATCCGAGGGGATGTTAAATACGACTTACAATTAGATTTTATTTTTGCAATTTGGATCAATTTTTTCCCCAAGAGAGGTTTTTTCCAGATTTTTTATGGCGGAATTGTATAATTAAATGATTCATAATTTTTATATTCTTCGCAGTTTACGATACACAGTTATTTATTTTATAATTAATGCAACAAAACATCTGAATTGATGAATAACATTGATGCTGAAAATATCATACAAATAAATATTTTCGATTTAACGTAAAGCCAGTAACGGTCATAATGAATTTTTTAAGGTCTGCAGCCAGGTAAGATACATTTTTTTAGATTTCCCTATCAGATGCGGATGCAATATAACGTCGAATTATTATCTTAATGTTTTATGCCTTGGGCTTATGTGATGCATTAGGATTAGGGATTCTGCATGTCAAAATGCATTGCCGAACTAATGACTTAAAAATTACATCCCATCCGGCAGTGAGTGATATGTTTAAGTTTTCAAATGATATCGTAACTACAAGAAACAAATTTACAAACATCGGAATCTTCAGTTCAAAGATTTTTTTCAAGTTCAAGGGGTCTAGAATTTCAAAAAATTCGACTAAAAATATTCTCATGCCGAAAATAAGATACATTTTTTTAGATTTCCCGATCAGATGCGGATGCAATATAACGTCGAATTATTATCTTAATGTTTTATGCCTTGGGCTTGTGATGCATTAGGAGTAAGGATTCTGCATGTCAAAATGCATTGCCGAACTAATGACTTAAAAATTACATCCCATCCGGCAGTGAGTGACCAGTGATATTTTTAAGTTTTCAAATAATATCGTAACTACAAGAAACAAATTTACAAACATCGGAATCTTCAGTTCAAAGATTTTGTTCAAGTTCAAGGGGTCTAGAATTTCAAAAAATTCGACTAAAAATATTCTCATGCCGAAACTGTGGTGGTGGATTCTGTGTCTAGATTTGAAGTTGGCGTTACTACTCCTTGCAATTTCCGTTTCGGACCAAACACAACCTCACATAAGTATTTTACGACGACCTCATACATTGCTTTTGTCATTTTATCTAGTAGCAATTATGGGTCATCTGTAGTTGGGTTTTTTTTATTTGTAGAGACTATTACAACATGAAAATGACCAAGCAGCTAGCTTCTCGTTGTGGATGGAAAGTTTTCCTTGTTCTTACATTCCTCTTCTCTGTTTCTGAAAGCGGACCTCCGAATGCCCCCTCTCGAGCATTAGACGTCCTCAACGTCCTTCCCCAAGGTTATCGTTCTCAACAAAGATGGATGGAGCCTAATACCGCCTTGCTCAGACCTGGTGACCCTTGCCCCACTCCTGTGACTACGGATGGTTGCATTGATTACACAGTCTCAATAAACAGTAGGAAGAACGGAGCTACTGATGTATTCTCTATCATCAGCCATCTCGCCCTTGCCCTTACATGTGACAGTGCCACTAGTAAATGTGTTTGTGCTGAACATTTCTGAAAGCGGACCTCCGAATGCCCCCTCTCGAGCATTAGACGTCCTCAACGTCCTTCCCCAAGGTTATCGTTCTCAACAAAGATGGATGGAGCCTGGCACCGCCTTGCTCAGACCTGGTGACCCGTGCCCCACTCCTGTGGCTACGGATGGTTGCGTTGATGCCACAGTCTCAATAAACAGTAGGAAGAACGGAGCTACTGATGTATTCTCGATCATCAGCCATCTCGCCCTTGCCCTTACATGTGACAGTGCCACTAGTAAATGTGTTTGTGCTGAACCTGGCGCATCCTCTCAAACCGGAAGTAATTATTACGACTCCCTTTGCCTCAAGCGAGGTGACATTATTAAAGGAGGAGAATGTATTCACCATTTAGAATGCAAGGATAATTTCGTGTGCATTTTTGACTCTGCAAAAAATGGCAACGACGGGGATGTTCAGGATATTAGGAAATTTTGCTCTGCTGGAGTTGCCCTACTGCCAACTTTGGTTATCATGATTTTTACTGTTATTGCTTCGAAAATTGTGTAATTGCTTCCATATCATTTGTCACGAAAAGAATTACCTAAACTATTTTCATCTACTATTATATGAAGAAAAATTATCGGTATGGATTTATATAGAAATTAAATGAAATAAATTGTGTCATGTGACACGATGACCAAAAAATCATTTCCACATTTTATTTTTTGCTATCTCAACATTTCCACTTGTAACTTTAATTCAATAGAATAAATTCTTTAAAACAAGTTACGCCAGATCGGTGGTATATTTTTCCTTCCTCAAAGGCACGTTTTCCTTCCAACTTTAGCATTTTTATTGCGGCGAGAACAGACTTGCGAAAAATTCAAGTAAAGCTTGCAACATTTTTGTTCGTCGCAAGAGAAACAAAGCTTAAAAGTGTAACTGAGCATTTGTTAATTTTTATTGTCGAAGGCTTATCGACGCAATGCATAATTACCCATCTATTTTTTGCCGTCTATAAATCATCTTCATATAATGCATATCATGTATCCTGTGTCCCTCCAATATGGTATACCTATATACAGATGTAGAAAACTCATGACTGCTTAAGCATTTGCATCTCATCTCAATATTTATTCCCTTCATCTTTTCCACAACGTAAACCCCACTTCAACAAAACTCTTCTTTTTACACGTTCACTAGCAAAAATCCGTCTGTAAGACAGAGAATATTTACCATTCTCAATTTTTTTCTCAGCTCCTTCTCCGATCATCATCTAGTCTCTAATCTCATGAAGAAAAAAAAACTCGTCTTTTTCAACTTGTTCTCTACTTCATTGCATTTTCATGAGCGGTGACGGTGACGATATCCCCAATGTATAACATGCAGGATAAACATTGCGTAATAAAATCCTCTATGTATATTTTTTACACGTGAAGTTACCACGCATGTGAATATGAATCTCTAAATAACTAAAAGGATTTATTCAACAATTCTCACCCACCAGCTCAGCGAACAATGTAATGTAACGTATTTATATGATTTGCAATGCACACAATTATACATTTTTATTATTATCGTGAACGCACATAGATGTGTAAGTCTCCATGTCGTGGACTGAGTGTCAGTGTCAATATGTTTACCTGTGGGGATAGAATAGCTTATAACAATTTTAAGATAAACTTTTTCGCTTATAATATTCCCCTCATCATTCACAAAGGTTATCTCACTACAATATGGCCATCTTATAACGAAGAGTTATTTTGTTTGTGCGTTGAGTAACAACGAAAAAAAGTGTGTAAACAGTTGTGCTTTTGGTGTGTGGATGTCCGAGCGTGATGATTCGTGTGCAATCACAAAAGCACTACCACAATTTACAACTCTTCTTGTGTAAGACTACATTGTAAGTGTGCAATATTGAAATTGACTTGTAGTGTGGTTTGTAAACTGAAGCTAACTCTCTTTGTGTTACAAAGTGAAGTCCCACACGCATGGCAACATGTGTCGATATATCTGTGTGTAACTTTCAATGTGGACGAACAAGCTTCAGATTTGGATTAGGGGAAAAATGGATAAGGAAATGTGAGAGAATGTTTGATCTTGTTTGTGTATATTTAACTTTCAGTTTTTAGTTTCAGGAAGGTGACTTCAGTTGTTGGAGGATGTTGTTCACTTTGTGTTCTGCATCTTGTTGACTTTCTGGTCTGATAAAACAGAGCTCTGCAAAGAGAGCTTATGTATTCCATTGACTGTGAGTTCATGAAGGTTGCCTACGCATAAAGCCGAATAAAATAGTGTATAAAAATAGTTGGTGTGAGGTGGGCAGAAAGTATTTTGACGTTTATTACGTCTCCGTAGTTTAATGAGAACAGAGGAAAATTAAAATTGAGGGAGGAGAATGGAAACGAAAACGCTGAGATTTGAGGTAAACTTGTGAACAAAGTGAAAAGATTGACGCATGCGCATTGATGTGGAAAATTGGGAAGATTTTATTGTGGATTTTTAGGGGGTTCCTGGGAAGCTGGAGAATCAATATGTGATGTCAGTAGGGGTACCAGGGAAGCTTGATTTATTGAATATGATTGAGCGACCACCTTTCCACATTTTCTCTAAGAATGATACCACATACACAACTGGGATTTTGGCACATGTTCCTCACTCCATGTAAGACTTTTTGCTAAAATGCAGTCATGCATGGAAAAGTAAACAATGTGGAAAATGTGTGTGATATTCCATATTCTCCAGGAAGCTTCGCATCTCGAGAGATTACCAAGAGCCGTTTGTCGGGATCTATGTGAATATTTCTCCAAAGCAAGAGGAAATCGTGGAAATTGCAGAAGTTCGAGGGACGTTTACGATATTTCCATCTGATAAAGCTTCATCAACGTCATCAAATAATACCCCGTCTGTGTCTGGATATCATTCCAGTTATCACAATGAAAACCAGCATAATAACAACGACAATAATAGTAACCCCATTGGAAAAGATGGTACGAGAACATTTGCCTTCAGCTTTTTCAAAAATTCCGTCTCAAAACTGCCTGAACTGGATAGTTATGAATACTACGAGTCACGCTGTCACTGGCCGGACGTTGCAAGCTTGATGGAGTTGTACGTAAAAGTATCTAAAACTACTTGTAAGCATTTTTTATTTATTTTTATCACTACATTCGTGGGAAAAATGTGTTCACGTGAGAAATAACAAAGTTCTGTCTTATTCCAAGATTCCGTCCTAGTCAACGACGACAATTGTCCAAGTGAGTTTCTCGAAGAGCCCCAGAGCGGAGTCTCGTCTTCCCCTTACTTTCTATCTGATACGTATTCCGATGTCGTCATTCAAGTCGGCGAAGAAAATTTCCCAGCGCATAAGATGATCCTTTCAGGTTGGAAAAAACAAAAACTTGTTTTTGGCGGAGTCATCCATAAATTACGTTACAGAAGCTAAGTAGTTGGGTTGTAAATTCCTAAGCAAAAACTTAATGCTTGTTTTCTGTACGCAAGTGCGACACACTATTTATGGATGACCACAAATAATAATTTTCTCACGCAAGCCAAAAATTAGTAATTAAAAAGATCTCATTAAAAATGTATACACTTTAAATCCGTTTTTCTCACAATTTTTAGAACGAAGTCAATTTTTCTCTCGAATGTTTGCCAACTCCATGCGAGAAAGCCAAGAAGGTCTTGTTCGCATTCACGATGATGACGAATCCCTCTTCCGTGAACTACTCCGTTTCATCTATCAAGGGAAAGTTGAAAACTTGGAAGAAACCGCGACAGACTTGTACATCCTTTCGGACAAATACGACGTTCCGGATTTGACGTCTCTTTGTGAAAATCATTTGTTGCGGGCGTTAAATGTAGAAAATGCAATGGAAATGTTTGATCTAAGCCAAACCGTAACTGCACAAGGGCTTCTTGCCAAAAAGTCGAAGGAACTTATTATGTGGTAATTAGCAATGAGAAAAAATCTCACCTTGAACTGTGTAATAGCCTGAAAGAAAAGAATGCAACGACGAAGTTTATTTTTTGCGTTTTACAGGAACAAAGACAAGTTCGCAGCAGACTTACAATCGTTCAAAGACTTCTCACGAAAATACCCCGAAGTCATTTTCGAACTCTTACAGCTGTAGTGGATTCCTTTGGAGAGAAACTACATCAACATAGCAGTAGTGCCAACGGGAATGCACTGTACATGCAACATGCATGCACATGCACTGTTTATAATATGCCTAAAAATACAAACAAATTATCTTGTACTTGTACACCGTATTCTTTCAAGTGGTTTCGAGAAAACCAAATTGAGATAAAATTTTCACAAGGTTTTTTTTTAAAAAGTTCTGACTGTCCAATACACCAAATATTTTGTAACTTTTGAAATAAAATCAACTGCTTATTCGCAAACCATGCTATGCAATACATCAAGATTCATAAAATCATAGGCTTCTGTGAGTCACACTCGTAGTAGTCCCACCCAGTCCCAATGACATTTCCAAATGAAAATCATATGTGAGTTCAAATGTCATGGATAATTCGATCGGTCCTTGACTGGCGACAATCTCAATGAATGCATGTTCCTTGAATTCCCTATCACCTGTATCTTTCTCGATGCTTTCAAACGTTCTGGTTTTAATCTTGTGCTCTGCTCTGAAGCTATATTATAACTATAATAAAACCGGTTTTAACTTCTACAGTTAGTTGATAATAAATCTGCAAAAATTAAGCCTGAATGCTCAACTCTCAATTGAAAGATGAAGGTTCTAATTGTGATGAATATTTAGAAATATTTTTCGCTCTATGTCTGCTCTCAGCCTTTCATCAACATGAGGTATTTGCGTTGGTAAGTTGGACCTGTGCCCATGCTGGAGAAATGCTTCTAGTTGGAAAATATCGCACGCACGGGTGATGATTATGATCTCGATATTTTTCAAGGGCTTTTGTATAGGCGGGGGCGGGGTAATTGGAACTTGCTTTCGTGCCAAATCCAGCTGGAAACTGTATGCCATTAAGAATATCAGGCAGTTTAGCGATATGTCAAAGTTGCATAGTTTGACAGAACTGCACAAACCCCACTTAATTTTTACAGCTAAACAAAAAAAAGTTTGGTGGCCGAATCAGCAATCTGAAAGTCGCGACCAACTTCGCGGGTGTAATATACAAGCAGAATTTAGTGGTCTCAATTTTACCAAATATGGTGATTATGTGGATGAGATGAGCTTGTTTCAACGAGATTGGAGGAATGTTAAGTTCCATGCAGAGCACCAAATAGTTCTAGAGATGCACGAAAAATCATTAGATTTCCAAAATGTCCTCCTGGATGGAATGTACGCGGACTTTCAATACAAAATATCACCGTGTCCAACTCCAGCGTGTCCAAGTTTTACGTATAAAATTTAAATTATTGTACGTAAGTTGTGTAATAAAATCATTCATAATAATCGAAATTGTTAGAGGGCTCGCAAGTTTCATAGAATGACTTTGATCTTCAGTGCAATGTTTTTCACTCCGTTGTTTCTCTTATCTTCTCTGCAAGATATTATAGAGAGACTTTTATGAACTGTCAATACGGTAACATTTCTGCTTGGTTGGTTCCTGGTAATAACCAAAAAATAAACTTCGTCATCCCATTCTTTTCTTTAAAGTTATTACATAGTTCAAGGTGAGAATATCTTTTTCTAATTGTTAATTACCACATGATGAGTTCCTTTTACTTTTTGGCAAGAATCCCTAGTGCAGTTACGGTTTGGCTTACAAATTCACATTGGTGCTACGCTGGGAACTACTAATGGCAGTAGTTCTCTTTCAAAACTTTTGCGAATCGGGCGTGGAGTCAAACATTATTTGTGCTAGGGATTCGGAATTCGAAAACTTTTATTGATAATATGTATACCGCAGCAAGTCTCATCTTCGCTCTTTTATGAATTCGGACTAATTATTACAGAAAATGAACCACCTGCCACATTTGGTCTGATGTCGTGCGACACAATAAAGTATCCATTTGGGTGCACAAAATTGGAAAAGAGGATGGCCGAATTTTAACATTAACAATTTTATTAACAAGGCTGTCACTCCAGCTCCAGCAACAGCATCTCCATCAATGGGAAATGGGAGCACGATTGAATAGAACAATTTAATAATATTACATAAAAACGATTATAATCTCGGCGTTTACGATGTATGTGTATTTTATGTTTTTTTGCAAACAAAACACAGAAGCGATTGTTGCAAATTCTTTTGTACGTAATATAAAACCATACAAAGTAGAAAAAAAAAATCTATAGGTTATTACATGGTTTATTCAGCCGACTTCCGACATCTGGTGATATCTCCTGCTTTGAAAGTACCGTGGGTAGAGTGTGGGCTGTTGTGATTTCTAAATTTAGACTTCCTCGTTATTAGTCGTCATCCCTCAAATGATTCTACGAGTTAGAACTTGGACATGCTTAATTTTTAATGCTTATATACTCTTCAAGTCTTCAATATTCTATTTTAATTGAGTTTTTTGAACGGTACTCATGGTTGACATTTGTTAAAACTCAGTTAAAAATGGAAACAATCAGCTTACGAGTTGCAGTAAAGTTTATTTTTCAATCTTATAAAGTAAAATAGCTTAAATTGAAGGGGACAAACTAAACGGGACTTTTTAAATTACAGAACTGGGAAGGAGGGGAAATTGACGCGGTTTGTTATTCTGCATCCTTGAAAGTGCCTTGTAAACTGGAGCTTCTTAATTTGTTATCATCTCATATGGATAATTTAGAATATTGTGTGAAATTCAACACTGGAATACTCTCCTCCACTGCACATTCCATGTAAACATAAATTGATTAGAAGTGTGTATAATTCGGAGATCATGTTGTGTAAACTTGTAAACCTATCAATCATCTTATCAATCTTCCTTACAGAAATGTTTGTATTTTTCGAGTTCACCACGAGCCAAAATTAGGAATATTTATTGCAATCGAAAAGCAGCCTGATGACAAAATTGTTGAAGTGAAAATGATTGACATCAGCTATATCACATCTGGACAGACAAGTATACAAGATTCTTTGAGTAAAAGTGTGCCTCCTAAAGAACTACAAATCTCACCGGAAAACTTGTCAAATAAACCCGAGGGAAAGGAAGAGTTTTGGTTGTCTACTTGCGGGTGGCACGATGATACTATCATGTTATTTCTGACATTTCATGTGGTCAGCAGATATCGTAAGACTTTTATATTGATCGTTTGACATTCCATAAAAATAAAATTGCACAATGCACACTCCATTGGATTCTCCAGCTCCAAAAATTGTCAACGAGGATGAAGACCTTTTTACACCTGTGCGGTCAACAAGTGGTAACATAAATGTCAGTAATTATTTCTTGAATGAAGACTGTTCTGACATTAGTATTCACTGCCAATCACAAAAATTTCCAGCCCATCGTCTCATCTTGTCCAGTACCGTAATTTATGATGCAGTTTTCATTAATTACAAAAGCGTTCACAATTATTATTGATTTATCCCAAGTTATTTTAATGTAGATCGAGTAAGATATTTTGAGACAATGTTTTGCGCCAACATGAAAGAAAATCAAGACCGTGTCATTATTATGAACGATTTGGAGCCTGCCTCTTGTAAGGAACTTTTACGATTTATTTACCAAGCAAAGGTGGAATGCCTACCGAATTTCGTTCGTGACCTTTTTACCGCTGCTGACAAATATGGAATGGATGAGTTAAAAGGTTTATGTGAACGACATTTATTTAACGAGGTAAATGTCGACAATGCAGTGGAAATTTATACTGCTGACAAATATGGAATGGATGAGTTAAAAGGTTTATGTGAACGACATTTATTTAACGAGGTAAATGTCGACAATGCAGTGGAACTTTATGATCTAAGTCAAATGCACAACAGCCCCGTGTTGGCGAAGAAGGCGAAGGAAATTATACTATGGTACGTACGTACTACATTGGTGCAATTAGTTCTTCCGATTGTACATAAAAATGCAAATTTGCTGATGATCATAAACACGCGTATTATATAGGAATAAGGACAAGTTTGCTTCAGATCCGGAGACCTTTAAAAATTTCACTGTCAAATACCCTGATCTCGTGTTTCAACTTTTTAAGCAAGATTGAAAAGCTTGTACTTTATGAAAATCTCTGAGGAATTAAGGAAGTCACTGAAGACGGTCCGATTAGTTCCAATGAATTTTAATATTTATAATTAATACCAACTGCAAGGTGCAATAATAGTAAGCTTTGTACGTTCTGTACTTCTTTGCACCATCAATATTATTATATAAAGACCCGCTTATTGAAGTTAAGATAAGGTTTGTAAGTGTCTTGTTCAAAGTGTGCGCAGTACAAATCAAATTAAGAAATGTGAAGCATGTCAAAAAGAAGATTGAGGTGAATGGATGTCAGCGGGGG
>JAHZNA010001470.1:0-33199 GCA_027743935.1 Sinodicranocentrus sp. ZH6
CTGCGTTTCAAGTAAGAGAGCAATTTTAGAAACGGGTTAGCAACTTCTTTTTCCTTTCGTGTATTCTTTCAAGTAGGTAGTAGTCAGAGCAGCAGGTAGCTAAGTCAGATTCCTTTGGGGAGTCTTAGAAAAGGGTATTAAAAAAAAGGTTGTATCCTATTCCAAGAATTTCTAAATACATTAGTTCGAGAAACACAAGGTGGTACCAGTGACGGACTGTCGGTCCCTACCGATATTGACTGTGAGTTGGCTACCCTTTGCTGACTAGCCTGAGGTATAGTTAACGTTGAAAAATAGAGTAATACGCGAGGAGTTTGTTTTATAACTGAAAAAAAGGTAAAAGTAGGGAGTAGCTTATAGTGCAGTGGTAATTATGTGGCCACGTATCATACACGCTGATGGGGCGATCCATCCCGTGTGATTACAGGTAATGATCATTTTATTCCATGATGCCGCTTTTTTTCCTTACAAGAAAAAATAACTAACCGCGTCCATACAAGAAAGAAAGGGAAAGAAAGAGGAGAGAAAGAGGAAACAAAGTTGATGAGTATAATTTTTAAGCAACTTTCTCTTCATTCTCCATGTATGTCGAAAAGTTTGAGAAACTTTCTCTCTTGGTCGTATATGCACCTTTTCCTGATCCAAGTATAAAGAAGTTATGTTCGGTATTTTTTTAGCCCTATATAAAGTTGTTTTCTTTTCTGGACGGATAGCTCTTATTCCATGAGGTAAATAGTTATTCCTCAACGTACAAAACTCAGAGCTCGTCTGGCTTGCCAGGTATTTACGAAACAAGTCTTTTTTCATTAAGCTGAAAGCGATACCGAGAGCTGTGTTGTTTGTACGGCGGAGCCGAAGAGAAAGCCACATGTCTCAGGCGAAGCTTGACTGAGTAACGTACTAACTATGCTGTCTTACTCACAGTCTGTTGCTTTTCCCAACTTGAGAAAAAGTTAAGTAAAATGGAGCGTCCAATCAACAAAATGCAACAAAACAGCAATTAGTCATCCTTGAAGAGGAGCGAGGAAGGGAAAAAAAGATGGAGGAAAAGCAAAAAAAGTTTTCTTTTTTCGAGAAGCTTGCTCAAAATAAAGCTACACACATTAGAGCTTTGTTTCCTATAGTGATTTATATACCTACCTATATTAGCTATCATAATTTCAACAAACTTATCATTTTTTCCTATAACTTTCTCTCCTAAATTTTCTTCTCATCATCATCATTATCATGGCGTCCTAGAGGAAAAGCTTACTCCTACGCATTCATCTTCTAAATATATTGCCCAGGTGGGTTTGGCTTTTAAAAGAAGCTCAATCCACCTGAGACAAAAGAAAATAAATGAAAAAGTTAATTTCCTGAGATAAAACCTAAACCTTATGTACAAAAACTATATAACCATACGCATACAAGATTGCATGTGATAAATGCCCCATAAATATATCTCCAGTTGGACATGAACTAAGGTAAAATTCTCAAAAAGAAAAAAATTAAATGAAAAAGGAAAGAAACCTGTTGACGATGAAAGTAACGACTTTCCCATTGAAACTAATAGAGGGCCAAATGATCCTCTTTGCAAGTTTTCAAATTCGAAAAACGACTCCATTTATAAAAGTAAATTACGCGGTTGATTGTGATTGTCTGGGCGTTTACTTTGTACTTTTGTATGTGCATAAAGCAGATGAAAATACAAGGTTTGATGTATACACTGACAAATGTATATTGGCTGTGAGGAGTTGAGAGAGAGAAAAAAAACTTTTGCTCAAGTTCCAAATGCTTACAGTTAACACACTAGTTTTTCAGCATTCCTCCTCCATCCCTATATAAAACGAGACGTATATCTCTAGGGTAGGAAAAACTCCACATATTTTTTCCCCGCAGATGTGGAGGTAATATGAGGTCGTCATGATGAACGTTAGTAGTAGTTAAGAGAGGTGTTACAGGTAGAGTTACATTTCCAGATGGTGTTGTATATCACAATGCAGTAGTCGTATATTACTTGGGAGAGCGTTTGAGGAAGCTCCCATGGGAAATGTATTCAGTGTCCATTCTCACTTGGTTTTTTTCCTCTCTCACTCGTCTTCTCCAGAGAAGCTGGGTGTAAGCGTAGCTCAGTCAAAAGTCATACTTTTAATGGTAGATGTAGTGTCCTATTTTCCCCCTTTTCCACAACGACCATTCCATTATTGCTATTCCGCATCTCATTCCTACCGAAATTTACGGGGAGAGCAGGAGCAAAAAAAGAATCTTTATGTGGATATCTTTCCACGGGAAAAGGTGCCATGTTAGCTCTTGCACGTTTGGAAGTAGGAGAAAAGTAAGTAGTTTGTGGAATATTTTTGTGGATGAGGATGATTATTTACTCATGCAGTTATCGGAAGCAGTTTCTTTTCCCATTCTCATACTTTTCTTTTACCACAGTGAGCAACTTATGCCACATCATGCTTTCCAAAAAATGTTTGGTTTGTGTGTGCATGTGTGTGGTCGCTAGACTTGTGTGTATACCTGTTACAACAACTCAAAGGAATAAACACACGGCAAACTGGTGATAGTTCTGCCTTGGCTTCACAGCACATTCCACGTAACAGATAGTCGACATTTCCATTTTCCTATAAATTTAATGGCCTTCTTGGGGTAAGTGAAGGGAGAGATATTTCAAGTGTCGGAAGGTTTTCGCGGTTGTTGGGATAAGAGGACCTTCATCTTTCCTAAAGGATAGTGGAATGCAAGCGTGTGGAGAGTGGTTTTCAACCTGTGGAAACTCCAATTTATTATTCATAGACTGTTTGGGATCATTTTGGCTTTGACTTCTTGCCATATCTTTTACTTTCTTGGGAATGTATACATTTTTTTTCACTCCTCCTCCTCCCTTTCTTGTGAACTTGCTACTGGGGCAAGTCAAGTTGACTTTGAAGTCCATAATATTTATTTCATCTTTAGAATTACATATTCTTCACTTGTATCGTCAACCTAAGGGGTGAATGTGAATATATAGCGTTGCTAGATTTACTTTCTCTTTTTTGCATATATTGCTAAATGGGTGGGACAAGTGTCACGTAGCAATATAACTCGATGTCGTATTTCCTTCTCTATATATAACCGATATAACCTGTCTTGTTCACGTCCCTTATAAACTGTAACCTTGTATACCATTCGAATGCATTCCTTCAGATGAGAGGCGTGCCTACCTGAAAAGATTTTCCTTTTTTACAGCTTGTATATATCGAGAAGAAGGACAGGAAAGTTGGTTTTTATATTCTTCAAAAAGTCATCATCCTCTCCTAGTCGCACTATTTCTTACTCGAAATGCTTCCCTTCCCGTGGGAAAAGTTAGCTGGGAATGTGGTGCTACATACATGAAACTTAGCAGTGTGTGTAATGAGATACAATGAATAGGAATTGGTTGAAAGTAAGACTAGAGCTTTTTCTCTATTACTGTCTCGAGAGCAGAGAGAGAGAGAGAGGGGGAAAGGGGAGGAAAAAAAGTTTACATTTTTTCCACTTGAATCTAATGGGATTCTCGGTGGTGTAAAAAGAATCCGTTTTCAGATCTAACTAGTTCCATTTACTTTCTCAACAGTCCTCGTCCACATCCTCGAGTGTGTATCTCTTCTCTTCCTATTATGAGAGTTAGATATACGGGCTATGAGTTAGACCCCATTGTGAGTTAAAGTGGAGAGGACTGGCAATGTTCTGGTGAACTTTTTATCTTTGAAGATGGCACTTTTCTAGTGATTGTTAGGGTTGACTTTGTGTCCTCTTTGCAAATTGGATTGTGCGGTTTTGAGAAGACCATCCATTTCGTTTGTTTTTAATGTCGTCAACAAATTGATGTGGGTTTGAGTCAAATGGAAATGGACTTTTGTGTTACCAGGAGAAAAAAAATTCTCTAATAATTTCTGGGTTGAAAAATTAATAAGATGATGCTAGCCCTCTGGTATGATATTATAGTGGTAATATAAATGCCAGAGAGGACATGTTTAGAGTTTTACATTCCCCATTTCCCCATTTTTTTCTATTTACTTATCATCCTATTTGAAATGATAAATTCATGAGGGTGGATTGTAATCTGCATATGTATGTTGGCACATTTATAACCACAGGGAATATTCAAGATGGCAGTGGTGACAGCAATCACTTGGTGATTTTCTCAACTTCAAGGAAAGTTATGGTTAGCAACCGTCCTTGCAAGCATCAGCAACCTCTTCGCATTTAAATGTACGAGTGGGGTGAAAGTTGTGAAAGTAGTTCTGGCTGAATAAGCAGAGAAGCAGAGAGAGAGAGAGAGAGAGAGAGAGAGTTGTGTGATCGAATCAGTGATCAGGGAAAAAGTCATATATCTTAGGACGGTTCGATCTTCGCCATGAGTAGTTTGTTGGACCATTTGGACAGCAATCAAAGTGAGAATGACGACATTCATCTGCTGTTCCCCAAGTGTAAGCCCCGTGCCTCTTCTGTTGGAACGGAGTCACAGTCCTCCGAGTCCCAGTCCAATTCCCAACAGTACCTAGCTGACAATTTTAGAGATCAGAATTTGAACCATCCTTCCTCCGGAGGATCAAGGCAGTCATCTCGTCGGCACTCTTCAGGCTTTACACATCAACAACAGCATCATCCTCATCAGCAACAGCAACTTCCGGATAATCTCCTAAAACATTCAAAACACTCATCTTATCCCCCACTACTAACTACCGCATCCAGCCCCACCAGCACCAGTACTAACAGCACCGTTACATACATTGGTCACGGTCAGTTGTCCCCTTATGACAATAATAACGCAACACATGATATTGGAACGACCCCTAACAATAAATTAGAAACTCGACAGCATCACCATAACCAATCAAGATCCCATCATCATAATCACCAAAACCACCAAAACCATTTGCAGAGTGACAGCAGCGACAACTTCCCGTTGACTCCGTCATTCTCATCGAATAACTTTTCTCAGAATTCGGGTGGTGGTGGGAGTAGCAACAAAAAGGTTGAAGGTCACAATCATCACCACCATCATCATAATAATATTCATCACCACAACAATACCAGTAACAGCAACAGTATTAAGTCTCATCATCACTCACACTCTCGTTCGAAAAACTCAATTAGTAGCCGTAATTCGAGACACGAGACAACTACCCAGCTAGGACCAGGTGGAAGCGGCTCTGTTGCAAATTGCCAGACTCAAAGCAACCGGCATCACAGTCGTTCCTCCCATCACAACACGTCAGATCGTCCTCACCGCTCTAAGAAGGTACACATGACAGAGAGCTCGTCGTGTGAGCCAATATCTCCAGCAGTAGGAAAATCATCATCGCGCTACAAATCTCAAAAATCCTCAACAGACACTGGACCCACCAAGTCTTATTCTTCCTTGTCACTCGGCTCCGGCATGGAATGCGAGCCTTTGGAGGATCAATATGAAGATGGATTTTGTCGAGGTCGAAATATCCCTTCAAATGGTGCTTCATACAGTGAGCACCCACCAAGGGGAGGGAATATACCAGGAAATGGGGGTTGTTTACGAGACTCCCGCATAGAGATTGCAGGTGGTAGGGAAATTTACTCTCAAAATAGGATTCGAGCTGGTCGTCGACTTCGAGGCTCCTCATCAACATCTTCTTCAACGGAGATGATGGCAGACTCGTCTATTTCTATGACGGCTTCTTCTAGCAGCTCGGCTGGGACAAAGACTAGGAAGAAATCTCCAAACGTTCAACAGCAACAACATCACCATCACCATCAACTGCCGCCGTCACAGCATCAGCTCTTATGTACAAATGGAGAGGACGCTGGTGAGCTTTCAGTTTGGGAGCCGAAACACTCCAACTCTGCTAAAAGCTACCAGGACAATGCACTAACTTCACGAAGTCATCACTCGAACAGTCATCGACACCATGGGAGTCAACATCATCATCATCATCATCACCCACATCACCACCAAAGCCACGCCAGAAGCAGGCATGTTTGTGGATATCCTCATTGTGATCATGCAAAAGTTTTAAGTCCAACCGAACTCAGCCCGGCATGTGGCTCATACAAAAGTAATCCATTGAGCATGTCTCAAACTCATAATAACGTCACCACTCCGATGACTGTCAAAGAAACTGTCTTCTCCACTGAGATCACGTCCATTGAGAAGCCCATAGAGCCAGACAGTAACAAAGTCATGCGACCGACTTCTACCTCAATGCAACCGCCTTACGTGTACGAAACCTCGGTGTCGGAACCTTCTGGTGAAATAATTTTCGACGATATCGGCAACTGGGGGAGGAACGGTGGAGCAGGAGGGAGTAACAGTGGAGGGGGTGGGGGTGCGGAAGGATTATGTGTGGAAAGAACACGAAAAGAAAAAAGGAGCGCTCAGGGGCAAATGAATTTCTTCCATTCCGTCATGGGCGACAATGACGGGACTGGAATGCATTGTTGCGTTGAGCAAATGAATCATTCAGCAAGTTCCATGAATGCGTCCGGTCCCACTGTACTCCTTCAAGGATCTCCGTCACCATCTACACGAGGTGGGAATACGACTCCAAGTGGGTATGAAAGTGATGAGTATTCAGGAGTCACCCCTGTATCCCTTAATATGTTAGGGTGTTCTAATAGCAAAGCTTGTCTTACCAATAGTCGTCTCATGGGAGTAGTACCTATTGCAGAATATGAAGGATCTCCGAAACGATACGGTCTTCGACAGCCCACCCACCCAATGCCAACACATTTGGACTTGGTAGATGTGGATTTACCCATGGACATCGGAGGGGGTGGGCTTGGCAGTGGTGGGGGTGTGATGCACTCCCCATCTGAAATGAACTCTAGCAGTGCGCACCACGTCGTCTCACTAATGTCTCCTAGTCAGTCTAAACCGACAGTTCCGACAACGACGTCGTCCTCGTCGTCATCGCTGGACAACACAAACTCGAATGCCAGCTCAACCTCAAGTAATCGCAATTTGTACAGTAGTAGAATTAGTCCAAGAGTTTTATCCCCTTCGCAAAGCGTCTCCAATTTCCCATCGCGTGTTCCCGGATTCCCTCAACGTATTACTCCAGTAACTAGTTCATTGGATTCGTCATCCCTTGTGGATTCCGGTCTGGAAAAGTCTGATGCAACAGATGTAAAAAGTGATAACGTCCTCGACGGAGACGTAGTTGGGACAAGTCAGAGCTGTGTCGGTAATAATGATGAATGTGCAGAGGATTATGGGAAGACGCAGAATAGTCATTTTATCGCAACTCAAATGCTGCAACAAATACCTCAGGATATTTCCCACCACCTACGCACCACCGACATTGATGAACCACCTTCAGCGTCCGTGTCATTATGTCAAGGACAATTAGTCACTAGTGACCATTCTTGTGACTTACTTTTGACTGATCAACTTAATATCAAGGCAGAGAAGCTGACTCCATCCAAGATAACTAATCTCTGTGGAAATCCTTTAGATGGCAATATGAGTGACAACCAACAGCTGCACCAGCAAAGCCACCATATTGTCCTGGAACTAGATTCACCAGAGGATCATCATCAGTCACATCAACTAAACATTCATTCCACCATCGTCACAAGTGTTGATGACAACACAATCCCTGCTACTAGCGATACCAATGGGGATGATCAATGTCTAATTTCCGTTCCACTGGATATCCAGCGAAGCAACGGGGACGGCAGTTCAGACGCACATAACTTACTCGGACTTGGCGCCAGCTCAGAGTACCTTTACGAATTTTCAGAAACGAGAAAAGTGTTGGAAGAGTTTTTCGGGAATACTAGTGCAAGTTCAGGCATTCCCTCTAGTGGAGGAGGTATCATGCTCGACGCCAGTATTATGGCTTCAGGTCCATTATTCGACGAATTGGACTACACACTAAGACGGCAAGCAGGAAACTCCTATGTAGGGCAAAGGTTAGCTGGTGACAGTTGTACAGTAGAAGAATCTCCAAAAAAGCCTCCAAGAAGAGGCGTCCTTCTCCTCGGAAGCAGTGATGGAGATGGCGGCGAAGGTGACACAGCATCCCCTCGTCTCATCTCCTTCCAGGAGATAACCCTTCCCCAAATCCAGCAACAACAAAAGTCAGCACAGAATCCACCACGGGACCTGAATGACAATGATATTGATGGGGACACGTCATCCACAAACACGGAAACGGATAATTTAGGAGATACTGAGGTTGGACTTCAGGTAAAAAGCACATTATCATATTCCAGTTGTATAACTTGAGTAACATTGTGATGATGATGATTATTGTGCTTTTCCCTCTCGCACTCTCTCTCCCCCGTCGAGTGTTTGTTCAGTTCAAGTTTTATTTTATTTGCTAAGCCCTTGTTTAAAATTAAGTTTTGTGCCTTTACACATATATTTTATACTTTTTGTTTGGTTTGCTGCCGCAGGACCCTTCCTCCCATGATGAAAAGAGTTATTCATATTTTCATTTATGACTTTTGGGAAATAATATTAAGTTTTTTATAGTATTATTATAGAATATAAAGTAAGTTTAAACACCACTCTTCGAGTAGACTAGTGTTATTGCTTCCTTATGTGTACTTTTGCTTGTTCACCAAAAACTAGTTTTAACTTTCCAGTTTTGTGTGTGTGTGCTTGCTTGCACAGTTGTAGAAAAGGAGTGAATAATGGTGTCACCCGAATGTGAACGTGGAGCAAGGCATTAAGTACTGTAGCAATAGTTCCTCCTCCTCTAGTCTGCTTTTCCACTGCTCCACCAGAAAAGGTTCAAGTGCTGCCAAAGGAAAAGTTTGTAAATTCCCAAGAGAGGAAATGGACTTTTTGGAATCCTATTCCTCCACTCTCTCTTTTCCTACCTTAAGCCCGGGAAAGGCGGCAGGAAAGCAATTGACGAAATTTATAGTTGCTTTAATGGTCTGCATGCGTAATGAGAGAAAATCTAGAGAGTTTCTCTAGTTTGTTAGTTAGATACCTTCTCTCTCTCACTCCACCCCGTAGATACATACAATCATATACTTATCTCTATACTCGTTTTAGCGGACTAGCCTCATCGCTTATTGCTATTCTTCTGTTATGCATTATATACGCTAAGTTGGTAGCTGCAAATACGACCACCCATAATGGAGTGAGTAGTGTCCTAGCTCACCAAATCCCTTTCTTTACTTTACCATATGGAGAAAAGTCTTTGTTTGGAAACTCTATATGATTGGACGCCAATTCTGGAGAAAAACTACCTTCTTGTTTGTCCACCTTCTAGTATTACCTCTATCTCATCATTCTGATCGTCGTCATCATCATCCTCGTCAGCAAAATCCAATGAAAACGTGTGGCCTGGTTTTTCCTTCCCAAAAAAATGTTATGCTCTCGCTTTCCCCTCTACTTTGCCTCTAGTTTCGTTGCCAATATGTAAACTATTATTATATTATGCTTCAAATCAACCATGCATTTGGGTTGAAATGAGGATCACACACATTCATTTCATGTCCAGTAGTTAAACCCTTTTGCAAAAAGTCCCTCTCCTCCTCCTACAGTTTTCCTCTCTCTCTCTCTCGCAATGGATTCTAATTATTAGCTCAGGGATGGCTTATTTACATATGAGAGGTTGTGTACATCCCTAAAATCCCAAGAGTACACATTGAGAGAGCGTACTCAAAGACACGTACACAAAGAGAGAGAGAAGCAAGCTGTGCGTTATCTTTTTTTTACATTTTTTATTCTCCATGTCCACACATACGTATCCTCTCCCCACAATTTCAGTATATTTCACAGACTCTCTTTCCTTTCGCTGCATTGAGTTCTCTCAATAAAATCATTCCAGATTCCCTGGTGGACTAGAGGATGTGGATCTGCGAACAATTTCACGATTTATCTTGTTGCCAGAGAAGAAGATTGTTATTCAGGAAATTAAGCCTGATTGCCATGCCCAGCAAATGGTTTCGCATCCCGCTTGCTTTTTCCCTATCATGTAATTAACCACGTTTCCAATAATGTTTTTTAATGTGGAGAGATATGTATATATATATATTCTCTCTCTCTCTCTCTTCTTTACACTTACTCTCATCATGATGAACTTTTCCTCCCATTATTTAATCTACAAGCATTTCCATCTGTTCCATGCTTGATTATATCCTAAGTGGACATTCACATTTGTTTTTATAGCCATTTTATTTCCGGGCCAACTCCTCTGCCCCTGCTTTCAACATTAAGTACACGTTCCTCTCTCAACATTCTTTTGTTTGCTTTACTGTTGCACGCCATTCATGTGATTGGCAAATAATGGAGGAGAGTGAAGGAAAAAAAATGCTCATTTCGCAGTTGGCAATATAGTTTGCTTTGTAGTCCTCTTTGTTTTAATAAATGTGAGTTTTCTAATGGGAAGCCCATCAAATTTGTAAACAACTGCTTATATGTATATATATATGTATATTTGTAGTAGTAATTCACCTCCAGCATGTGTTCGCCCCGTGATGTGGCTCTGTGAAAGTGGTTGAGTGAAACCGCTCGGAGCTATATCAGCACTTCATGTAATTAATGATTAATGGAATTTTCCTCTTAATTGCTTTAGGTGGGTCTAAGTCGCAATTTCACTTTATCTCCGGAAACAACAGACTGTGACTCAAATGAGCTGGAGAGTGAAATCTCACTTGATTATGAAGCTTCCCTACACTCATCAAGCCGTGTGGGCGCTAGCATGCCTGCTGTGGAGGATGGCTTGTCTTCCGGAAATGTCTCTGATACAGAGGAGATTCTCGCTTCTTCTGACCAGCTAAACAATGACCTTAAAAGAGCGCAACAAGGCCTTTTGTGTAGCAACACTGGAGCCTCTAGTAATCTCACTTGTAGTAGTAATGGTCGTCAAATATCTTCCATAGGGGGGCAGCGAAGGGAGCACAATCCTTCCTGTCATTTAGTAGATGATGCACTTGGATGTAATGGAAGTGCTCCAGGAAGTCAGCAAGGAGTGTCGCCATCTGCACCCAATCCCTTATGCACAGTCCCTCTCTTACAACATCCTCAAGTGTCCCCTACCTCGACGTCGTCATCCAACGCAATCCCGTCCGATCCCAATCCGACTTTGCTACTCATGAAAAAGCAAATTTCCGAGATTGAAAAAGAAATCAAAATGCGAGCTTCTCAACAAAGTCAGAAAATGCAGCACTCTGTTGACAATGCTGGAAACAACAATTGCTCTCATAATCCAATAACTCCGGTCACCGATGAAGCCAGTGGTAGCAGCTCCAGTACACCAATGAACAATGGTAACAGCTGTGTTAGTAATGGAAATGGTCTACCGCCGCCGCCGCCACCCGGACTTGCTTCTCAACTCAACGTCTCTTCCTGTCCAGATGTGAGCACGTTGAGTAGTGCTGGTCAAGGATCGTGTTACTCCCAGCAGCAGCAAGTCCCCAGCGGCGGTGTTCCCACTAATAATAGTAATGGCTCTACTCACCGAACTGGAGATTCCTCATTGCCTCTTGTCTCCAATAGTAGTCTGCAAAATACTTTATCCTCCTCAGAGAAAGGACAAGAAGCGACCAATTTTGATTCAATCGATATTGAGCTCGAAGCATTGGATCCGATGAGTAAGTGGAAATCTTTTTTTTTTAAATATTATTACTTCACTTTTAACATATTATATTCTCTGTAAAGCACATTAAAGCTATAAAAAATATAGCACGAGGCAAATAACGTGTGTGTGTGCTTTGCACTTCAAACAAAAAAAACTTCTCTAGTTCCCCGTACATTTCTCATTAGCTCACTTCCCATGTCACTTTTCCACCGGAAGTAAAGGAAATAGAGTTACATCCGACAAAAGTTATCATACAGGTATATGCAATCAACTCACGTTCCACTTGTCATTCCCTCACTTCTTTACAACCTTTTCGAGGATAGAGCTGCGCGTGGGGTGTGTAGGCGTTGGCAAGTTGATTTTTTGTGGAAACATGAACCTATTCACTTGACACGACTTTCTATACACCAAACAAAATATTCTCAGTATACTACCTAATTTCCTTTCACTATAATTTCTTAAAATAGCATCACAAAGCAAGGTTTTCCGCATAATGTTCCTCGTTGGGGACATAATAGAACAGTGAAATGATGTGATTTCATATTCAATTTCTCAAGGGCCAACTCCCCCTCCATCTCCAGCACCGAGTTCTCTTTGCCAACCACAAACAGGGACTGCTCCAGGGTGTGCTCCCAACCGGTCTTCATCCACTGGAAGCTCGAAACCTGCTTCAGCAGCTCCAATAAACATTCCTGGCGTGACAGGGCCGCCTGGCAGAATACCCACCGAATCTACATCTGTAATATCGCCAGACTCTTCCTCCTCATCATCATCAGTAGCGGCTGCTATTCAAGATATCAAAGAAGCTATTCAAAGAACAAAAACTCTCCCAAGGCAGCAGCCTTCTCATGTAGAAACGTCAAGACCAAGTCCTCTCACGTCATCTCAGTCACATGCTGATGCTCATAATTCTGACACATCTCCGGTCTGGGTGCCACGGTATGTTATCTTTTTCACAAATAAATATACACAAATATAAAAGGTTACAAGAGATAGTCTCACTTTTCTATCAACTCACAGTTCCTTTTTTGCTTATCGTCGAAACTGAATACATTGAGTGGATGGGGGGTGGGACAGGTAGAAAAATGTCAGATTTGATTATACTCCCTCTCTTGTTTCCTTTTTGTCTTGTCACTACTCATTTTTATCCTTAGCTATGCATCTTTTTCCTACTACTTTTCTGTGCTCACTGGAACAATAAAATATGTTCCATTCTTGAGAAAATTTTCCGTTATGGGCGGTTATTATGAAGAAAAACCCCTTTTGTCATATGAATTCTTTATCATCTTTGCGTCGCTAGATCAGCTCAAGAAGCTCTACAGGTAGCCCTAGGCGGGCCATCCTAAGAAAAATGTCAGATTTGATTATACTCCCTCTCTTGTTTCCTTTTTGTCTTGTCACTACTCATTTTTATCCTTAGCTATGCATCTTTTTCCTATATACTACTTTTCTGTGTTCGCTGGAACAATAAAATATGTTCCATTCTTGAGAAAAGTTTCCGTTATGGGCGGTTATTATGAAGAAAAACCCAGTAGGGATATACTTTTGTCATATGAATTCTTTATCATCTTTGCGTCGCTAGATCAGCTCAAGAAGCTCTACAGGTAGCCCTAGGCGGGCCATCCTTTCAATGGAAATGTAGGTAAAAGGAGAAAGAAGTGAAAGCAGAGAAAGATGTGAATAAATCCCTTTTTTATTCTCGCTCCCTACGCACATCTCTCCATTTTCCTTTCCATTGTTTGAGCAAAATATTGCCCCGTCTTTTCCAGCAATACGTTTTGAAATCTATGATTAATACCAAAATGTACATCTTTGTTATAAGCATTAGACCAAAGGAACATGCATAATATTGAGCCTCTGTTTCTTAAGAAGAAAAAAAAAAGAAAAAAATGAAAGAGAAAAATAGTAGGGATTGTTGTGGCAAAGTCGCATTACTCGCAAGTAACTAAATATGTTGGAAGGAGGTCTTGTGTGAGAGGAATGAATTGTTTTTCTTCTTCATATGACGTTAGGCAAGGGACGACTAGCTACCACCATCATCGATCTGGCGGTGGAGTGAAGGACCCACTGCTGAGGAAACAGCGATACGACGAAACACCGGATGACGGTAAGCTTCACAGAGGCATTTTATCAAACTAGAAGAAAAAAATATAGTCTTAGTTTTACTTTTTTTTGTATTTATTTACTCCAAGCATATATTGGCCAAGCATATACAGTTTTGTAAGAGTCAGGTGACATTCTTTTGTGCTCCATATTTATTTATACGTAGAGTAGTTTTTTCTCGTGTATCCGTCGAACAAAATATATGGATCCTTATGTTCATGGGAGAAAAGGAGTGTGGATGATTCCTACGAAAAAAATATAAAGCTTTCACCATCCTCAAGCTTTTGACACAGGAAGGAAGGACGTATGTATTGGAGAGCACAGGAAGGTTATGTTCTTTGCCCTGCAAACCATTTTTTCTCAGGAGAGAAGAAAGGGTTATTGTGTCTAACACGAGGGTTCGATAGGGTATCGGAATAGAGAGAATATAAAGAGTTTAGTTGAATGACAATTATTTCATTTCCAGATTCCAGATCATACTCCTTACACGTAACACTTATTGAAAGATTTATTGTCTCATGCCTACAGGGATATCTCAACGGTATTTTCTCAACCTCTTTCTTTCCCACTCTCCACTTTCACTTTTTCTTTGTACTCTTGCCCCTCCTTATTGGGGATGGATAGAACAGTAAAGTAAAAAATATAGAGTATGAATATAAAATGCTTCTTGTTCAGAACAAAAATCTATTTTCAATGTTGGAGATATTTTATTTTTTATTTTTTGGGCCAACCTCTCCTCTCCCTGAATGGGAAACTATGTAGTGAATAAGCGTGTATATAGGTGATAGAAAACAGGCTAAACTCGCAATTTTCCCCAACTTTTGTATACAATTTTTTTACCCCTCTGGAGTAACCTTTCAAGAGACTTATTGTGCTTGGAAAGCATTTCAGCGTGAAACGTGCCACCAAGAAACCTTTCATGATGTCAGCCACTAAAAATGGAAAATTGACAATAATGGGTTCCGGATTAGAGAGATATCGTCCTCTTTCCTCTCTCTCTCTCTCTTGCTTGCATACAAACCTATCTATTCTAGTTTGGGGAAAAAATAACAAAAAAACTTTCAAAGTAGCATTACCCTAGTGAGCTAATGCTCTCTCTCTCTGATACATAAAAAAAGAAAGCAGACACAATGCATTTTATACATAATAATCTTATTGCACGGCACATAATTCTTTATGTGGTTCCATTGGCTTGCTAAAGCACGAGCTTTTTCGTGCAGATAGATTGGGCTTGCGTGTGTCTACTATTGCTCCTTTTTTCTGCTTCAGCAGCAGGTCCTTTTGTGAAATTTTTCTGGAGAAAATAACATGATTCTGGAATCCCATCATCATTTCACAATGCAATACAATACGTTCTCAAGTTATATATGTGTGCATAGGTGGTGGTGAGCCATGAAATAGTATAAATGTGTGAGCTATACATATTTTCAAATAAAATCTGTGGATTTTCCCATTGTAGCCAAAAGAAAAGAGAGAAACGTTGGATGTGATCCTTTCTCAATAGGATGGATGAGAAAGTATAGGAGAAAGCAACAGCAAGTTAGTTATTTTATACGAAAAGAGTTTTGTTGGACTTTGCTTGTTTGTCTATCTATGTCAACCCGTCCATCCGAGCCTCTTTTGTTCTTTCTATTTTCTCCTCATTCTTTTCTCACAATTTTAGTTTCAAGAGATTTTTACGTACTTCACCGTGTGAGCTCAACAGAATGTTAGAAACTTGTAGACAATCATTGTATATCAGTTTAACTTATATTCTCTTTCTCACAGAATATTTCCCTCTTAAATTGCACTATAACAGATACAGAGAGAGAAAGTGAGAGAAGAAGAAAACACTACAAATATGTTTCCCCAAGACTGATAGAGAGACGAGAAGAGAGAGACATGTGTATGTCTTCTCGGCTCAGTGAAAAACAGTTTCCAAATCCCATTTACACAATGTTCAACATCATTTGATGAGTTTGTGCACGGAAATGGAAATGGTGAGGGGAGCAATAAGTAAACCAAAGCAAACCAAAGCTCCTTACCAGGATACTTAAAAGATAAGGAACCATGAGAAAAAAAATCTGAATGGCTCAAGAAAGAAAGGCATGAAAATGAAAAAAAAATAAGAGAAATAGTCCTCATGATAGTATAGTTTGTAGTGGTTAGTAGTGCTTCCTATTACCACACAACTTTTTGATAATACACACAATCAACAAAAATATAAAAGACTCTTGTTATTTCTCTCTTTTTTTTGTTCTCAGCTGGTGAAAAATAATACATGTATTTTTTCAGCTATCCTTTTTCTTCTTCGCGCTCTTTTCTTTACTATATAGATTTTTTTTCTATCTTGATCAGTAAACTCGTCAGCTACAATTTAAAGGAATTTACTGCCTCTACAGGAAGCAATTTCAAGTAGCCGACTGGACAGCTAGCATAATAATAACCCAGCTGCAGTTTTTCAATAGAGAACCATACACTATACTCCTTTCTCACACACTTTCTCACAAAACTAGTTTCTCCTCCTTTAAGCTGGATATTGTTATTCTGGTGAAAGGCTTCTCTCTGGTGTGTAGAGAGAAAGCAAGGGAAATCATATTATGTTTCATGTGTGTGCAAAGCATGTGTACGAAAAAGGAAATAGGAAATAGAATAGATGGGAAGTGTGTGTGTAAAAAGGGAGAAAAAAGTCCTTCTATATATATCCCTTATATACAGAGAAAGGCATTGCTCAGCTTCACTATCCTCCCCCAAATCTTAAAATATATCCAAGTCTTTTAGGTATATGAGTATAAGCATGTATATGTTTGTGTAGAGCGAAGAGAGAGAGAGAGAGAGGAGAATGGACGATTTTCTCAAAGGAATTGATTTCAAGAAACAACTCCCCCAAGTCTTAAGATATATCCAAGTCTTTTAGGTATATGAGTATAAGCATGTATATGTTTGTGTAGAGCGAAGAGAGAGAGAGAGAGAGGAGAATGGACGATTTTCTCAAAGGAATTGATTTCAAGAAACATGATGGTAGAATAGGAATTTATAGGAATTAGGTTCTCATCCTAGGATTAGTGGCTAGCGAGAAAATTGCTCCGGCTGGTGCTATGCTCTGTGCCTTACACATCTTATCATTCCCCTATAAAGATGCGACACTCTTTCCCCATAATAATAGCTTTTGCCATTATTTCCCTCGTGTTCCCTATTACCAAGCCTGTATAAACGCACACTTTTTTCCTCGGTTGTCTCTCTCCTCTCTTCACTTTGCATTAGATTATTATAGCCCTTTTTAGATTTCCTAGTGAAGAGACTGCGAATGACTTGATGCATAGACCGTTGTCCAGCTTTCACAAGTGGGTATACATACACACTGACATTTTTCCAAGAAGGTCTCCTACGTTTATGCCGTCACTCTGCCCAGAGAAATATATAGAGGTAGTTAGAAATATTATGAAGTTACACAATGACTAGCCGACGAGAGTCATGCGGTCCGAGGCAATAAGTTTTTTTCCCTTTTCTCTCTCCCCTTCTCCCTCTTCGCTACATAACAGTCACATACCATTGTAATAGTTGTAATAGCTATAAATTGTTGGCAGACCTTTTGAAATCTCTTATTCTTTCTTGTCATCGTCGTCACCAGAACCTCACAGGTTTCGGTTACCTTTCACATCAGAGATGTATATCTTCCAAGAGAAAGCAAAAAGAAGAAGAGAGAAAAACATTCCAATGCGTTTTTTCTTCTCTCGTACACGACGAGGGTGGCATAAGTACATGAAAGTAAGCGTTTTCTTTTTCTTCTTCTTATCAAGATTACACAGGCAATCTCAGTAGTACATTCCCTTATTCATTGGTGGGTCACAGTGTATGATCATTATTTGCAATAAGTGCAGGTTCTTGTTGCCTCCGAATCGAGAGAACGAGTTGTCGTCACGCACCACCACATCTTACTTCATGTGTGTATGCTAGCTACTCACTTCATTATCCATGGGCATGGCAGAGAACTCGTACACTATTTCCGAAAATGAATGGATGGCTAGATAGGAGAGAAGGGGAAAAATGGCGAGAAAAACTCCTACTCACTGTTGGTGTTCTGATGTGTGATAATGGAATACGTTAAAATATGCCAGATCCAGTGCGCCCAAACATCAAATACTTCTCTTGAGAGTTATGACTCCAACTTGTCCACCTCCATTACGTACTTCTCCTAAAGGTCTATGTCCTACTGAATAAAAACTTTTATCAGTGGATCACTCACAAATCGAGTGAAAGCGCCTTTTTTGTTCATTTTTTTCAGAGAAAAATATTTTCTGATGAGAAATCCTTTTAGGGTAAAAAGTTGAAACTGGATTGATGTTGTATCCATTTTTCTTCCCTCTTCTCATGAAGTTAATGAAAGGCAAAACTTTGTGTAAATAATTTTTGTGGTTGTTGGCTCACATGAAAAAAAAGTTTATTGAAATGGTTTCCCAGCACATTCAACCAGAAATAATCATGATCATCGTATGGAATGTGAATGATATGTGAGGCATTTTAGTTTCTCCATTTGTTTGCATAGTTCTAGTCTTTTGTGTTTGACAAGGAGGAAGTTCATAGTAGACTAAATTTTCCAACTATTTATTGGTCCAGTGCGTAAACTTTGGGGATGTTGAAAGTATAAATTAATATGTGGAATGATACAAACGCGAGAATTATGATTTTCATGGAAATCACATGGCCATACAAAACTCAAAACCATATTTGCGTCATCTCTCTCAGTTATCTATTTTATTTTCATATGACGCCATCAAATGGTATAATTATTAATATTCAATTTTCATTCTCTACCTCCCAGATGCGGACACAGATCAAGAAACGGATAGACTGCTTGGCCAAACCAGGACGGAGGATGATTATGGCTTCTACGATGAAAAGGTTTGTTGTTTGATTCCCCATATGTGTATTATTATTTTTCTAGCCATATACATATTTTAAATATTAATCGAAATGTTCGCCCTAGTGCGCTTCCTCTACATCATAAAATATTTCAATTTTCATCACGTCCCCTTTCTCTTCATGAGCATCTGCTCATTCTCTCCACCTTTGCATTGTTGTTTTGTGAACGAGTCAAACAAAATTGGCTAAAAAAAATTCATTTTCAACTGTCTCTCTCTCTCTCCCCTCACCCCATTAAAATAGGCTGGATTTATGGAATGTGTCTTAATAATACATTTATACGTGTGTGTGTGTGGAGTCGTCAGTCTCAGTTGGAATTCTCGCTATTTGTAACTGTCTCCGTAAATCTCCACCAGAAATGAATACAATGTCGAAGTGATGTGATGCGAGAACAATGATGATGATGATGATGACGCTTTGTGGATAATTTCTGCATTTGTTTTTCCAAGTTTGTATCCTACTCTCGCAGGTAGGCTGCGTTCCTCTGCGTCACAGGAAGTGGTAAAAGGTTGGCAGCTACTAAACTCAATGCTCAAACTCTTAACACAATGGTTGTACACATCCTAGTTACCTTTCTCACCTTTTCCTTCTCTCTCCTCTCTCTAGACATTTTCACGTTTCCAACCGCGAGACCAAGAACTCGGGTTTATTTTCTTGTGTTTTGTTGGTATGCTTCCCAGATGTCATTATTTCCAGAATATTTCCCTCATTTCTATCATTCCCATTCATCTGCACGGATATTTAGTTAGTTCCGCCTAAAAATCCTAGTCCGGCAGCTCCACACTCTGTTGGATTGTTAATACGGGCTCTTTTGTTCACTCTCGTAATACAATAACAGTCAGCTTAGAGAACATGATAATTACTCTGTGACAATAATTTCTAGCCAGCTGCTCTCCACCTTTTTTTCTACGTTGCTTTCCCCATTGTTGACGACACGATGTAGGTAGATCCATCCAAACCTACGTAGATATTAATACGCAGGGCACAATTTCCCCAAATTCCGATTACCACTGCATACACTCCTTTCCCTCAAAAAGGAACACATTCCACTCGTTTTGTGGAGAAAGACCACCCAGTACAAATTATGAGGGAAACGGGAGCATAAAAAGAACTGCATCGAAACCCCATCTTTGTTACCTTGCCTGGTTGAGCTGCAAACGGGGCGGTAGTATTACGACCATTATACCGCTAAATCAAGGAGAAAAGATGAAAACTGCTGTTGACGTAGAATGCGGAATGAGAATAATCTATACAACTATATATGTTGGCGACAGTTGGGTCTCTCTTTTTTCCTGGCTCTTCTCCTCATTTCATTCTAATTCCTCACGAGTTCACTCACGGATGACTTTATAAAAAGAAAGTAGCTCGAGTGATAAAAAAACACACTATAAATATATCCCTATGTATACGAATCCCACATTATCCAGGAGGATATCACAGAATAAAAGTGTAGGTCATGTAATGTCATCTCTTTTCAGCATCAACTATCCCTTTTTCTCCAACATACTAATTAATTCGTCCAACTTGAAAGGACGTTATAACCACGCAGTTAGTACTTTTCCTTTTACTTGGCACTCTAAACTATATTACAAAGAGAAAAGGAGCGCCGTGATGTCCGCTAGTGATAGGAATATAGGAAACCATTTCTGACAAAAAACCTTTTTCCCAGCAAAACTCACTATTCTTCCATTATAACGTAGTTACTCCCTCTTTGCTTTTGGAAACACGTTTCAATAACATGGTCATCCCATACAGCTTCTCAGTGAAGATAGATGAGATAACTCTATTAAGCTAAAAGAAATGACTCATAATGACAGGGAAACATGGACAGTGTTAAAGGAGTGGTCTCATAATTCCTCACGGTCAACCATCACTCATCCATGTTGCTTTTCCTTTTTCCTCTACACTTTCTCCTTTTCCCCCGTTTTCATTCCTAATCATCTTCATGTTCATAGAGGAAAGTGAATACGTCGTGCTCAGGAGGGAGGAAGCGAAGGAAAGTAATTTTCTTCAAAAATGGGTGCATGGGAATTTCCTCTGGGATATCCGTTGTATAAACATTACTTATAAAAAAAAGTCTTGGGAGTAAAAAAAGAAAGGAATTATGATGTAAAGCTGGAAAGCATAAGCGCACAATCCTACCTACTCCTTTTTTACCCTCCTCTTCTCAAGTTTTTTTAGTCGTCTTTCTCACTCCCTCCCTCAAATCATCATAAGTTAGCTAACCACGGGTCTCACTATGACTTTTATGTCGCTAACACCTTTCATTTTCATAATGACTATTGCTCCAGCCAGCACAGAGGAAATGCTTCCGGAAGCAACTAACGCTATTCCATGATCGTGCTCTGAGAAGAGGGAATAGGTTGTGTTCGTGTAGAGCATATACAGATATTTCCCCATAAAGGTTAGTTCCTTCATGCAATAGTCAGAAAAGCTGGAAAGAGCACAAGAAAGAGGAAAGTATTCTTTTGAAAAGGGATGTATGGGGAAAGTGGAGTATTGAAGCTTGACAGATCACGTTACATGGTTTTCTCAAGTCGTGATTTTCTTCCTTAGCGTATTACTGCTTTTTAAATGCGTTCTCCCTGTCAGATCAAGGATATGGCACCTTTTCCTAAAGAATAACGTTTTCGTGGTGATGGGTGTGGAAATGATGGAAATATTACTACGTTTATATGCTAGAGTTGAGGCGTGCATTAGGCACATTACGTCAACACGGAAAAACATCTAGAGCATTATTATATTTGGAGAAGGGAGCACTGGGCATGGTTCACTTAACACAATAATAATATTAGAGTTTTCCTTTCTAAAAGGAATATCAATTTCAACCCAGCCACCCACCATCCCATCCTTATTCTTGTATGCTTTTTAGCGCACTACTCATGCATGCAGGGTGGAACACCCTTTTAGCATCTTACATGTAAAGCAAGACAAGGAAAAAACAACGTATAGTGTAGCGGAGAAAGTCAGAGCTTCTCTATTTCAGCTTTTCTGTTGCATGTTTCTGAAGTTTTTTTTTCTCTTCTACATTATTAGGGAAAGAATGTAGGGATAGCTGATGGTAGAAGAAACGGCCAACTTTTTTTCTATGCTCCATATCCCACCAAGCATATAAGATGAGAATTAAGCTTGACTCTTTGGAATGATGATGATGATGACGAGAGTTTTATATCAAACTAGGAGCCACAGCAAAGGATCTTTTTAGTGATGCAAACTGCGTCTACATTTGAAGAAATAAATGGATAAACATTATGGGCTATTGCCAGACATTTACTGCATAACTAATTACTTCATCGCTTTTCCCTTTTGAGTTGTAATTGTACGTGAATACATGTGCATGCCTTCATGAACACCATAAGGAGAGGCTCCACGATGGTCACATATATTCTGGGGGAAGCGTTTTCCTGGAAAATGCTCCTCTTAAAATTTCCATTGTTGCACTACAAGTTTTTTTCTTCTCCAGTTACCCATTTCCTCATCATAAGTTTTTGAATGTTTGAAAAAGTGTGTGGCGCCCTGTTGCGCCACAACCTTTCTCTACTCTATTTTCCCCTTGTTTTATCACAATGCCAGAATGGTGGGCTAGAGCATATATGTAGTATTTTCCCGTTGAAGGTTTTACTTTTGTAAGAAGTGGCTGGAAAGTGCTCAACTCCCATTACACTTGTACATTAAGGAGCACAATATCGTTTCTCATCTTTTCTCTAATGGGGATATGAAGGAATGTGGCTTGTCTGTTTCATGATACAACATCCACAATCTACACTCCTAGTCATATTTAATGAAGTTTCATTAGCTCTTCTTACTTGAGGGAAGAGTGTGCCACACACCACGACTGCTGCTACACATACGGCATAAGTAGCGTGTAAGAACTTGAGTAAGTTGCTTGGGTGGTCGGTGGGGTTTACTGGGAGTAAGTAAAATGAAAGTTTTAAGCTTTTTTCCCCTTCTTGCTCCGTCCATTCCTTTTCTTTGTCGTCATCATCATGATGAAGAAAGTGTATAAGTGAGCCTTCATCTGGTTCACATGTTACTAGCAAAGCTCCCAGCCCGTCATTTTCACCATTCCAGTCCAGCCCATATGAAATGCGATGAAATAGTTTGGAGAATGTTTTGAAGGAAACTCTTTTCCTCATTTAAGAAATTCCTCTTCTCTCCACTCATCTCCTCCTTTTAAAGCTAAGTGGTTGTGTGTTCTCTCCAGTTGTGGGATGAGTGGAGACAGAGAGAGAGATGGTTGAATGACTACTATGTGAAGTTTTAATATGTAGTCATTACGGGATAATATTAAGAGATATTGTAATGATGAAGACTTTTACCGTAATAACTACCCATGATTTACTAATATGCGTGGCTAATGCTACTTACCTTGTGTTTCATGTTTGCTTTGCTTGAGGGAAAACTATGTTGTGTTATATGATGGGAGGAAATTGTTATTTAAGAGTATTAACCACCCTTTCCGTGTGTTTTCTTTCCCTGGGTTCAAAAAAATAATCCGGTTCCGTTGAATGTGCTCTAACTGCACAATGACTGTCATCAGTTTAAATGTGAATGTGATGATGTTGTATTTGTATAAATATATATATGTATTTGGCTAATATATAAGTTGTTTTCTTTTCTGGGGTGACTAATGATCCTCATTTCTTGTTGGTTGTGTGGTCTATATTTTACTGCTGCTCTTGCACACACTCTCTCCACTCCACTGGCTTTGCGTGATTACAAATTGTGAAGGAATGGAAGAAGGTGAAAAATTGTCGGAGTTTGTTACCTGCCTTGAACAAAGGTGTTTCCTTTGTGAAATCGGCTGCCTCTGGATCCGTACAACCTTTAGGACTGTCCACGTCTGCCTCAAGTTTGAACACTGGTGCAGGGTCAAATAATAGTAACAATCATGGGGTGCCCTTCTCCTCCAGTAATACTATAGCACCAAGCAGTGCAAGAATTTCTCCAGCTCCTTTCAAACAACAGGAGCCCCTCCCTTCATCCCAGCTTAACTCCTCTTCCTCAAATAATGCCAACAACATCAGCAACAAGCCTAAAAAGGTTTTTTTCTCTCTCCTCTCTTTCTCTTTTCACTCTTTACAAAGGAAAAAAACAAAATAAAATGAAAAAAAGTAAAACAATCTTGTGAGCTATCTAAAGGAAAATCCCATTTCTGTTTGTGCATGAAACAGCATGGTTTGTTGGTTTTTCCCGTGTACTCTTAAGATTTTCTAGATGAATGCTTTCTGCACGCAATTGTTTTCTTGTCAGCGTTACCCCGTCTCTCATCTTCTCAACGCTTTGCTACACACCCAACTCTAGGATTTGGAATTTTTCAAGGGTGCTTGAAAATTTAAGTGTGTTGTAGCCGAGGCTTGCTTTCTTGCTTTGTTTTATAAATGGATAGCATTGTCTCAAACATGAATTCAAAGCTAGTTTTATAATTTCCCTGATAACAAACATACAACGTAAATGTATGCTAAACTTATAACATGTATACCAATATAAGCATATATCCCTAATTATTTCTCAGTATATCCTTTTCTCTCTCTCTGGACTTTAAATGTCAGTCATGTATTAATTATGTTATTATGTATGCATGCTACTCGTTTTATTCCACGTTTTTGTTGTTGAAGAATGCTCCCTCGCATTTTACCTTGTTCCTCACACCCGGTTGTATTTTCCATTCTATGATTTTGCACAATGCTCCTTGTCAGAGTTGAGTTGTCCGCATTATATATTATCCCTGTTTCTTTTACAGGTAGTTGAAAGATCGTAGTTTACATTTTGTAGTTTAGTGACACGTCTAATCTCTTACAAAAGACGATTACTCAGAAAATCGCATAGTGAGAGTGACTTTCTCTCACCATATATGATATACAAGGGAGGATGCATGCACGTTACTAAAAATGTGATTTGTTCTTTGATTTCCAGGAAAAGGATGGGATCAAGAAGAAACGAAGCAAGGAAGGTAAGACATGTAATATATCCTCGTTCATTTTGACAAGCAATGATAGATTGATCTCGCGAGACATTGTACGCCAGAACACATATCTCTCTACAAGTTCTTTTCAAAAGACAGCTTTTTGCTTTCACCATTCACGTTCTCTTATACGACACGACATAGTCACACACATACATGCAGAGAATAACAGGGATTTTTTCCTTCTCTCTTTTTCTCATATCATAAGTCACATGTGAGCTACACTTGCCTTCTCTCTCACACACACTCACATACACTCACAGATAAGCTATGTATAAGGACATTTATTTTATTCGTTTGGTCAATAACACAAAAATAGAGGGATATTTGGGAGAGTATAAAATGGTAAATGTGGTGCCAGGAAAATTCTCTTTTTTACTCTTATCAACTTCTTTACTTATCCAAAAAAAATTACCATGATTTTTCTATCATTTCGTCTATAATAACAGGAATGAAATCATTATGTACTCTACTAATCACGTCTCATTTTTTCTAACTTTTTTTTCCATTCGCTATTTAAAAAATGACTGTGTATATTTGCTGGGACATAACCGACTTGATGCACTTCGCTTTCACCTACTTTCACTTCTTCTTTTTTGGTGAGTTCCAACAAAACAAGATTACGCTTCTTCTAAATTAGTCACGTACCGTAGTTTTCTACTCAAAAATTCACCGTCTCTCGTAAAGCTACCATGAGAGAAATGCTTGACAAATCAAATATAAAAAAATCCTTGCTTTCTCATCACCCCACACCGATTTCTCTCTCCAGCTCTGATGATGATGTCATGTATTGTACATTATCATATCACAATTTTTTATTCCTTTTTTGGTACGCAGCTGCAATGCCATGAGCAAGAATGGGAAAAAATTTAGTTTACTAAAACTATGCCTGATGTAGCCAGATGGCTGCTCCTAATTCGGATAACATTTTACTCACTTTATATTTTCTTCTTATTTTTCGTAGAAACTTTTCTTTTTTTCCTTGCGTTTACGTAATATTCAGAAAATGGGTTTAATGGAGAGCACTGATACGTGCAAACTGCAAAAATACTTGTTCCATATTTTCAACTAGAAATACTAAGATTTCTAAGTGAGATAGATGCTCACCATCACCTTTTCATTTTTCAGGCATGTTTATTTTTCACACCAAGAAAAAAACACCTTCCACTATACTCTTAAATGAGGATATAGATATATACCTACACAAAACCTAAATACAATGCATGGTTGCGTACGTACTTTGCTGTAAACTCATTCAATATCGCACTACAAACTCCCTGTGCATAAATCATGAGCTTAAACAAAGACGGTGAATAGAATTGCGAAAGGCGGCTAATGGTTTGGTGGCAGATGGGGAAAAGTGAAATTTATTGTGAACAAAGTGTTAGCTGACCTGAGTGTATTTTATTTTTTACTCTTTTTTCTGAACGAAACAAATCCACAGATTTCAAAAATCCATCAGTGCTTATTGAAGGCGTATTATTCCGAGCACGGTACTTGGGCTCCACCCAGTTGGTTTGTGAAGGACAGCCGACGAAGGCTACTAGGATGATGCAAGCGGAAGAAGCCGTGTCTAGAATTAAGGTATGTCAACTAGTTCATTTCTTTATCACCCTTTAAAAACAACATATATAAATATAATATACTTTTTTATATAAGTATTACTTGTAAATATATAAATATATATATATATAAGTACCCTTTCGAAACCCTCTACGCATAGTCGCTGTGAGTTTTTTGCGATGATTCGACGGGACAGACACTCTCTCCGGACCCTTCACCGGCAATTAGAGTCTCTCTTAGTTTATTTTTTCTATATTATTTTCCGTTCTCCTTTTTACGCTTCTTTTTTGCGCTTACCTTGTCAAAATTCATTTCATTTCTGTAATGTCTTGTGTTTTTGTCTTGTTTCCGCTTCGTATCTTTATCATATACATAACTATAACAAAAAGAAAATGATTTCCTATGTTTATATATAAAGCTTGACGCTGGAGCATTATTGTGAATAGTAGTTCCACTGTCTTGTTCCCCTTTTGCTGAAAAAAGAAAAGAAATTTGATGTATCCTCAGTGAAAGCAGTTTTGGAGGATACTTCATTCAAACATTTTCCCTTGAACTTTTTCAACCTTTTTCCTCTTCCCTAAAGAAAAAATCTCCTTCAGCATTTCCTCCTCACTCTCTGAATGCTACACACATTATACCCAACTTCACCATTTGTGCAATGCATATAAATGTCGCGGGATATAACCATCAGCGGTATGATATCTAGCAGTTAATTAGCTCACCTATGGATCGCCAAATGAATATTTCCCTCCTTCAAAGAACTATATGTAATGCGCCGACATTTTGCTTTTTTGCATTGGTAAATCTATTTCTCCTATGATTTGATTACTTTCAAGCTGCAAAAGGCTGTGTGACATTTTAGTCTGTAAATATATCGCTCCGTACAAAAAAATATAATGCCAGGCCACTACATAAAAAAAATAGTCCACCCATCCACTCTCTCTCCACGCAGGCAATTTTTTTATCTCATTATAGGGCACCTTCTATTATAAATCTTTGTCTGTGCTATTGTAGGAGCATGGATTAGTCCTAAATACATGTGTTTATAATTTTTTGTACAATTTGTCCTTGGCATTAATTATGCCTGTAAAGTATTATACCCTTTGTAATGATTATTTACCTTAATTATCATTTTTATAAATGAACCAAGTTTTTTCTCTGTTGTCAAAAGAAAGATTAGATTTGTATCTCTGTTTTCTCTCTCAAGCACTCGTATAAGCATGTAGTCATCATTAGTAGACGTTGTGTGTAATCCCCTGTATTTTTATGGGGGTAAGCTGACAAAGCAGATGATCCCCTTTGTCGTCTCTGTCTTCTTGTTGCATTTCTTGTTATGATCTTATGATTATACTTTCCGTTTGTTATAATCAAGGGCAATGTGTGCTTTTTAATTGTCAGCAAATAGATGTATATATATGATACGAGCTTTTGATGGTTAATTGTTATTGTTCTGTTCACGTTTATTTTGTATTTTTTGTACATAAAGAGTATACAATAATTGTGTCTTTGTCCGTTGCAATTTCTTTTTCATTTTTGTCGTAAACTCAGTATTATCCTTTGTTCTGCGAGTTTACCTTTTACATTTACGTTTCCTTATAAATGAGTAGGAACGGACTTTACTTGGACGTTACATAATAAAACAACAAGGACTAATCCAAGTTAATTATTGTGTATGTTTTTCCCGTTCATTTAGCCCCATTCTCGTTGTTTTTTATATCATATACCAAATCTCTTTTCTCCATCTCGTCTTTCTTATTTTCAACACTTACAAGCACAGATTTTTTCACAAAGTTGTGACATATATTAATTGTATACGTACATATATATATATATATATGTGTGAGAACAGAGTTTTTGAGATTTTGAATCGTACACGGGAATGCTTCTAAGGGTCATTAATAAGTAAGTGAGTAAGGACTCAGGTAATATATCCCGTTACGACCCATCTCCCTCTTTTTGGAAAACCACCGTCTTTCATTTTACGAACAGAGGAAAAAACATCCTTGGGCTTTTTTATAGCTGTTTTTTTGCATATACATGAAAACCCATACACTTTCACGTTTCACAATCTTAGCATCATTTTTTTTCTTTCTCTCTCTCTCTCAACATTTAACATTGTACATGGAGCTAGGCTGAGGCTGTTGTGTATAATGTTTGTGACACACAGACCCAAGTGGACCAAAGTGATCTCTACGAGTGAGACAGAGCCGCTTGGAAGCCATAACATATCCGACTCAGCTGAGCCCATGCACAACGATAAAGGGGAGCAAGCACAATCCCAATTTGAAGACTATCTTTACGCTGAGGATGATGACTCTGGGGATGAGAGTTGTGCAGAGTCAGAGTTTTTTCACAAAGGTCACCACATTCAGTCCCCCACCGCACGATCATTTCAAGGTCCTTGTTTCGGGGGAACCAGTCCAGGCGACCCAGGGACTGTTCCCCCTTCTGTTCATTTCGGACCTGCTTGTGGCTCAGCCCTTCCTGGCACCATGTTTAGACTCAAGTTTATCGGCTCACTTGAGGTTGACGAAGAAGTCGGCAGTGGCAAGAGACGGAGAAAGCGTCCAAAAAAGACTATGGTTGAGGAAGCTGTTATGAAAATGAAGGTGGGATCACAAGACACACTTTCTCTCTCTCTCTCTCTCTCTATCTCTCTCTCTCTGTATTCTACTTGTTCGCTCGTACCGTGCTCGTCTCTTAAAGAAACAAGGACAAGTTTGCACAAAATTATTATCCTTATACTATCCCTTTATCCTCATTTTGCCATAATATTGATCCCTGCCAGCAAGCGTGTGGAATGAATGATGAAGAAATATATGGAACTGTGGTGTACAATGCTCTAGCTTTTTTTGAAAAAAAATGATGAAAGCTTAGAGTAATGCTTTCTCTATGCGCTTCATTTTGATGTATCTCCGTGCGTATTACTTTGTTTAAAAGCTTCTTTTTTATATATACAACTTTCGTCGTCAAAAGCTTTGTAATATACTGGCTAGAGTAGTAAAAGCATGCCTGCATCTTTCTCAGCATGACAGTTATTTTCTCTCTCGCGTTTTAATGCAAACATGAAAAAAACGTATGTATTTAGTAGTGGCAGGCTGAAGATTGAAAAGAATCCTCTGATTTTTTTTCGCTCTTTTATTCTCTTCTTGCTATCTGTATTCGTCCATAAACTCGTATTTAAAAAAAACATTTGTATATACACTGGGTCAGAGGAATGAAGTGTTTCTCTCCCCTGAAGGAGATTAGATTTGTTTAGTAGAGAAAAAAAACGTTCAAGAGGGAAAAAGGCTTTTTCCTGTTTCGAAAAGTAACAAGCTATACATATAGAAAAGTTTTTTCCTCTTTTTGCTCACTCTTCCTCTCTCTCTACATATCATGAATTGTGTTCCCTTTTGAATTGCTGCGTTGGTTGTGATTGTTCTTTGACTCGCTGTCATCTCTTTTGTGACTTTGTCATGTTTGATGACCATCCCTTCTTGTGGACACACAGTCCTTGGTAAGAGCCCTTTTTCTTCTATTCTATCTCTCATGTCTTTCTCTTGGAGAAAAACAACAACGAAAAAAAACAGTCAGTTTTTCATTATCTTCATTTTAAATGAATAGATACGACTTAGTTTCCCTTATCCAGGTTGATTTTATTTATCTTTTGAAGAAAAAAACCCTCAAGTGTTTGTATTTTTTATATTATATCTCGTCCCCTTTTCAAATCCTCTTACTTTCAGTCTGCATGAATCCCAATTCAATCACTATTCTTTTTTTTAATCAATCCCCTTCTCTTTTTTAAGCTCTGCTACAGCAGATACTGGAAAGTTGGAAGATTTTCTGAAAAGCAAGCAATCGCATCTTCTTCTTTTTTGTATTGGTTACGTATTATTTTCTTTTAAACTTTTGATTTTCATCAGAGCAAAAGTCCACATTTGTTTGGAGTGAATTGAATGACGTATGTTTCTCAGTGAAACATTTAGTCGCAAAATTCCCAAATGCGATATTTATTATTAGCTTTAGCAAACTTATAGTTTTCTTTTCTTCAGAAAGTACAAAAGTGTCTTGTAGCCTTTTAGATATAATCTTTACAACCAATGGGAATGATGAAGACTATAAAAGTTGTATTTGTTTTGTGGGAAGTAATGAAGTCTCAAAAAGTATGATGGTGCCAGTAGCTTACTCTCTCCTCTCCATTTATACTGTACTTACTTTTAATAATCTAATTTTTAGCTGGTGTATGATATGGTGTATGCTTCCACTAGTTTTGTATAAACGTTTTAGTGCTTAGTTTCTAAACAAAAAAATTAGTCTAGATCAGTGAAACATTTAGTCGCAAAATTCCCAAATGCGATATTTATTATTAGCTTTAGCAAACTTATAGTTTTCTTTTCTTCAGAAAGTACAAAAGTGTCTTATAGCCTTTTAGATGTTCTTTACAACCAATGGGAATGATGAAGACTATAAAAGTTATATTTGTTTTGTGGGAAGTAATGAAGTCTCAAAAAGTATGATGGTGCCAGTAGCTTTAAACTCTCTCCTCTCCATTTATACTTAACTTACTTTTAATAATCTAATTTTTAGCTGGTGTATGATATGGTGTATGCTTCCACTAGTTTTGTATAAACGTTTTAGTGCTTAGTTTCTAAACAAAAAAATTAGCCTAGAACTATGGTTAGTTGTACGAACAATCTCTCTATTCGTGATGTTTTTAGTTTGAATATTTAGTTTCTTTCATCAGCACACCGTACACTTATTTGTATCGTTATTTCCGTTGAGGCTCCATCCTTCCCTGACCGTAAGCTGTGAGCTGGAAAAAGCTTTTACGCCAGTGCACTCTATATCTATATCTTTCTATCTCTCTCTCTCTCTATCGCTCTTTCTCTCTGAGAAGAAAATGTTATATGTGTTCGTATCTTCGTTCGTTGTAATATTGCACTGAAAATAGCATTTATCTTGTCAAGATGGACTCTGGTTTGGGTAACGTTGTTATAATTATCCTTCTCAATTATAAAATTTCTCTAGGCTCCTGAAGGAGAAACGCAGCCTAGTACTGAAGTTGATTTGTTCATATCAACGGAGAAAATTATGGTGCTCAACACAGACTTAAAGGTATTGAGAGTGGAAATATAATGTGATTTCATGTAACAAGATTTCCTTCCACGTAAATGCATTCAACTTGAAGCGGAAATTGATGGATGAGTTATTACCACACACAGCTAAAAATCAAGAGAAGGATTGATAGAGGAAATTTGGTATATTGGAAGAGTTATATTTATTTAGAATACAAAACTCATCCGACAGTTANTGGATGAGTTATTACCACACACAGCTAAAAATCAAGAGAAGGATTGATAGAGGAAATTTGGTATATTGGAAGAGTTATATTTATTTAGAATACAAAACTCATCCGACAGTTACCAGTTTCAAATTGGGAAGGAAAAAAACTAGATTTTCTGTTGTATCTTGCATTAGGAATCGTGTAAGCACTTTTTTTTGGTTGTTACTAATTTTCCTCTCTCACGCAACTTTACCATTATCCTAGCTTCATTTCACATATATCCCATTATTACACTTTTTTATTTGTTTGGGATCTGGTGGAGAAAAAGATGAGAACTTATGGGATACCCTGCTAAATTGAGTTTTTTTCCCAATATGATTTTTTTCTTTCTTTCTTGCAGGTGGTTGTTCCAAAGAGTAAAGGAGAAATTTTGGGTGTGGTCATAGTAGAATCAGGCTGGGGAAGTATGTTACCTACCGTAGTGATTGCTAATCTAGCACCGGCTGGAGCTGCTGCACGTTGTGGGCAGTTGAACATTGGGGATCAAATCATTGCTATAAATGGTGTCAGTCTTGTAGGACTTCCTCTTTCTACGTGCCAAACTTATATTAAGGTATGACCATGTTCTCTTTATGAAACCATGTCATATATTTTTCCTCCAAATTGTACACACCATCATTTTAAACACTCCATCCTTCATTTTGCTATCTTTTTTAGAATGCTAAAACCCAGACTGTAGTCAAGCTTACAGTCGTACCCTGTCCTCCTGTAGTTGAGGTGAAAATAAAACGACCAGACACTAAATATCAACTTGGGTTTAGTGTGCAAAATGGCGTGGTAAGTTTATTGCTTTTTCTTCTTCTTCTTCTAAACCCTCAATATCAATAAGTATTATATCCTACCTCGAATTTACGACAAACTGCATTATCTTCTCTACAGATTTGTAGCCTTCTTCGTGGTGGAATAGCAGAACGTGGGGGTGTCAGAGTCGGACATCGTATTATCGAAATAAATGGACAGTCAGTAGTTGCTGTTCCTCATGAAAAAATTGTTAACTTGCTAGCAACTTCAGTTGGAGAGGTAACCTAGTTGTTAAATATTGTGACACTTTGTTTTTTTTATCTTATCAAGATAGTAAAACATTCTAAAGCGATTCATATGACTTTTTTATATACATAGATCAACATGAAAACAATGCCGACTTCCATGTTTAGACTGTTAACTGGCCAAGAAACTCCGCTCTATATATGATTGCAACAAGTGCCGCCTGTTTCACAGTCATTTGTTTCTTCATTGATACTTCTAGTCTCTTCCATATTATTACAACCTCAATATATCTACAGATAGTTGAGTCAGTAATTGTGAAAGGATTCCTATCTCCATTTTGTAGCTGCCATGCGATGCAAATATAAAATACTTTAATGGTCTCTCTCTCTCTCTGTGCCGAAACTCAAAAGGATATCACGCGACAATGGCAAAAAACACAGTTTTTGTTGTATCATTAAAATATAATATTTATACGTAAGAATGACTTGTTGGGATCATGAAAAACGTAAACAGTGCTGAGTGGAGGCTGATATATGAACAGTTGTGTAAAATGCTTTGTTTTTTTTTCTCATGTAAAATGCCTATGAAAAAGGCTTTGTTGTAAATCTATACAAAACGTAAAAAATGAATTTTATGTATTATACGATGACTGCTAGCATCTCATGTAGACTATTTAATATGGATATGAATGGATCTACATAAATCCAACATAAAAAAAAAGATTAGCGTTACGATTATTGAAAACGCTTACAAATCATGAGAGTTTTTAGGATTAGAACAGGATGTTTATATGTTTTGAGTGAAAGTGGAATGCCTCTCCAATTATCC
>JAHZNA010001471.1:0-22947 GCA_027743935.1 Sinodicranocentrus sp. ZH6
CACTCATAATGAGGAGAATAATGCTATAATTTTGTGATGGGAAATGCATCCCGTCACAGTTTCACGCGGAGACTCCAACGGGATTTTTATTACTCAAGTAAAATATTTGTTTTAACTGGGAATTTCGCGAAATTCACGGATTTTCTCGATTACAATTTTTTTTCTAGCAAAGATTCACTATTCACCCTTCCGCAACAAATAAAATGGAAGCAGGTCTTTGGTTCGTACCTGTTTGGTATATAACGGAATCCAATCGTACTTTTGATGCAGACAATGCCATTCCCAATATATGCATGGATAACAACACTCTCACCGCTTACATTCCTGTGACTAATCGTTCCGAGTGGATTATAGTGGATCTCGAAGCAAGAGGTATGCATCGATTTTTGTTTTGTGTAAAAGTTTCACTACTTCCTCTTCATTTTCCCAGGGTATTATCGTGTCATCTACGACAAATACTTGTCATCCTTAATCCTCGAACAATTACAAAGGAACCATACCGCACTTCACTTTGCAACAAGGAGTAAACCAATCGATGACTATTTTCGAGCTGCTTACGCCCGCTATATCAACGTTGGACAAGCATTCGATTTTTTAACCTATTTACACAAAGAAGATGACGTTATCGTGTGGACAACAGTTTTTAATAATCTTCGCAGAGTATTTCAACGAGTGATGGACACCCCTCTGTTGGATTTATATACAGTGAAGCATTAATAACACGTTTTTTCTCGCAACTAAAATTTCGCGTAAAAACAAAAATTTATTTTTGACAGAAATTGATTCTGCGTCTGATCAAACCAGCAATTAAAAGGATAGGAGGACTAATTATCCCAGAATCTGCTACTGCTCCAGATTACTGGAAGTTGAACATGATGATGGACTGGTTGTGCATGCTGGAAGACGAGGATTGCCGATTGCAAGATTTGCAAGCAAATCGCGGATAACTATTTTGCCACGTGGATGGCCAATCCGACAAAAATCCGTGAGTTAATTAAATAAAATTACCTAATCTCATTAAACTTTGCTAATCATTTATGGCTCCATCATTTTCCAGGATTCCAGTCGACATCCAATCTCAAATATATTGTGCGGCGGTTTCCTTCTCTAAAAATAAAACCGTTCATGCTTTTCTCTTCAATCACTACAATACCACGACAAGCAGCAGACAAAAGGGAATGGTGGTAAGGGCATTGACTTGTGAGAAGCACAAGAACTTTTTGAAAACGTAAATAAAACTGTTAAAAACTGCATTCAAATTAATTTTATGCTCATTATTGAAATTTAACTTTTTCCAGCCTCTGTAAAAACTCCATTAACCCCAACTTCACTGACCTTAATGTCCAAGATCATGGTAGCATTGTTCTATCTAACCTTGTGAGAAGCCACGAAGGGAGAACAATAGCTTGGGAAATAATTAAAAGCAAGCATATGGAAATCTTGGCAGTGTAAGTTTCTCTGTTAAATTCTCTGTCTGTTAAATCTGTCATTGGGATGAATCTTATCAATCATTGATATGGATTTTTTAATAGACACGGACCAATGACAATTCCTAACATAATTAACTCGATTGCTCCTTACTCTAGTAATAAAGGATGGATTGATCTTAGTTACGAGGTAGTAAACTAATTTTAATTTTAATAACCGTTTTAATTGAAAGTTTAATCATAGGCAGATTGTGTGATAATTATGGTAACGACTTTTTTTCTCAATGCAGATCATGTCCTTCATCTCGCTATTCTCTCAACTCCCTGGCATTTCCAAAAAAGCTCAAGACAGTTTGCAATTGTCGGCCCTGAAAATTGTAGAGAATTCCGCATGGATGGACTTTTTCTATGATTCGTTGGCAGAATGGTTAAAGGAGAATGCGGAAAAATAATTTTTAATATGAATATCTTCTTGTCCATTTCAAAAATCATAATAATTATTTTTTATTCAGTAATGTAGCATTTCAATAAACAACACCTAAATAAAACTAACTACCACTGTTTGTTTATTTATATTACTTATTTTATTTCGGAAATTCTGCAAAGTCTATTATACTCATACACTCCATGCTTTCTCTTAGCTGTAAACTTTACTCGCCAAGCTTAAAGCCAAAATCGAGGTAAATATGTCATTCATTAGCATTTCCCATCCCAGAAAATATTCCATTTTCCCAAAAAATCCTCATGAAGGATTCCATCTTTTCAATTTAATGAACGGGTAATGCAGATAATAAATGAACAGGGGACTAGTCTAATCCATTGTAAGGCATAATCCTTTTGATCGAAAACTCTCCACTTCCACAAGTCATATGCTATGGACAAGTATGACGCAGAATCATTTGAAAAACAGCTTGTTTGTGCATAGAATAAAGCACAGATAATTACAGCTCTGAGCCTTTATTTTTCATTTAAAAATTTGTCAACACAACTCTTATTCTAGAATTTCAGACAGTGACACATACATACGCTTTTAATTTCCATTTAACAATTAACATGATCAGACTAAATTTAGCAAAATAATTTATGACGGTATACGGTATAATAATAAATAAATTGATTTTCCGTGCAATATTTTCCCCCATTGAGCAAGATTGTAACGGAACATTTTTTATTATAAAAGACTTGCGTTTAAATCTATTTAAAAATTGAACTAAATGACAATATTTTTTAAATTGTGTAAGCTGTAGATTATTCTTAAAATTCTGAGATTGCCGAGGGCTTCCTATCTAAGTTGCTTGTAATGACTTCCCTGCTGCAAGAAACCTTTTCAAGCAATTTTTTACACTCCCTTTGAAACCCCTGGCCAAAGCGGTAGTAAATGACGAAGTTAATTCCTGCCCCGAACGCAATGCTTAACGACTGCAGGAGCAATAGCTCTCTATAAATTACTCGGTTAGGCAAAACTCTGGAAGTAAAGTGGACAATACAAGAAACAGAATGACACAACACTAAAACAATAACCACAACAGAAAACATTCTCGCTGCGTTAATATCCTTTCTTTGCTGTCCGCTTAAAGCAGCTCGGTTCTTATTCCAGCTATAAATCTACACAAATTTCATTATATAATAACCTCAAAAACTTACCATAAAATTATTACAAATCAATTCATTACCGATTTGTATAGAAGCCCATTAATAATCAGCAAAAGTGGAAGTGGCACGACGTAATTTAACGCCAAGAGAATTTCCTGAATTGGCCTATAAAACATTTTGGCAAAGGGAGTTCTCTTGTAAATATATGGAAACGAGGAGATATCATAAGTGTCAAAATATTCCTCGGATTCCACATAAAATCCAACATTGTCTTCTACTGAGGATTTCAGCATCCATGGCAGATTCACAAGAAAGGAGAAGACAACAACGGATATTAACACAGTACGAGTGGTTCTCGGCTGCAACCATAATTTCGACTTGACAGGATGTGCTACTGCTATATAGCGCTCAACAGTGATCAATATGGTGACATAAATTGATCCAGTGCGTGCAAATGAGGCGATGATATTTGACACTCGGAATAGTTCCAGAACGGCTTCACTCCTGTCCACATTTTCTAAATAAATTTATTTACACACATTACCCCACTAACGTGTCATGGTCCATGCACAATTAGCATGAATTGATTATCTTACCTATGACGACGATTATCAAAACAGCAAATAAAATCGTAAACACGCACAACACCAACTCAATCACCGCCAACAACAAAAGAGGCTCTTTGAATGATAACCCTTTTGAAAAAGTATTCCTGAGAATGAGAATATTCAACGTGTTTGTCACAACTCCACACAATCCAATTAAAAATATCAGTCCGCAAATCACCCCACATAATAGCTCCCCTTCAGCATCATTCCCCGTTAAATATCTTCCAATAGCTTTGCACTTATAAGGTCGCACTTCAAGCTTCTCAACGTCGTCATTCTCATCATCAATTGAAAGTAGGGGATTCGGGTGGTGAAATTCGGAGTCGAGGAAGAAGCACGTCCAAAAATCCAAAGTTTCTGTGGAATTCTTCATGATTTCCCCTCACCATGTTTCAAAGCTGGCTATCAAAAATATCAATAAGTTACAAATTATTCCATTCGCTGATATTTTTTCGCAGTGACTTGTGCCANTCAAAGCTGGCTATCAAAAATATCAATAAGTTACAAATTATTCCATTCGCTGATATTTTTTCGCAGTGACTTGTGCCAACTGTGCCACAGAAGATAACAAGCTGCACCCATACACATATGATATGATGACAAATACAAATACCTCTTACTTCTCAAACTCACAGACTCACTCTCAAGATTTATCCACAGGATGTGGGGAAGCAAACAGAGTAGAAAACTAATCAGCTAAGAACACAACCACAAACGATGGACAGAATATTTGTGTTTTTATATTGTCAAAGGATATTGCGTGACAAATTCATCGATGAAATATATACACATCACTTCTCCTTCGTTTCATCCTATGATGTACATATGACATTGACAATTTTTACAGAGGTATAAGAAAAATTACATATAATTTTTTTGCGCAATCAACATCATATCCTGAGAAAAAAAGATCAATAGCTAATTTAACCCTTTTTTCTTGCTAGCCTTTAGCATTCATCAGGCGTTAACTTAACATTACGTTACTTCAAAACTCATTCCTATAAATTTCAATAAATCCCTCCAAAAGCATCCATTTATGGAGTTTTTGCTCTTTCATATAATTACAAGCATACTCATGGATTTCACTTTCGAATTATCCTTTGAGTGACGTAATTCACGTATGACGCCATAAATTATCTGAAGTGACCTTGCTCTTGCTGCAACAATAATTTCATACTGGTTGGTTGGTGTTGGTTTGGTGGTACTATATGCATATGTAAAGCAAACGCAGCAGTGATGGTCTTTGTTCGGAAGTTAAAGCTTGTCGTTTTGCCCCAAGCTTGAGCGGGAGAATGAAAATCCAAATAAAAAACAGCCAAGCTAATTTCCTCAAGGCAAAGCAAATGTTTGGCTTTTTTGGCAAATGTTAAAAATAAATTTAGTGAAATTTAAATGCGAGTTAAATATTTTTTTATAAAGAGTTCATTGCCAATTGTTTAGAATTGGAGGAAAACATGTTGCAGTTAGTGGAGGAGTATGATATAGAAAATGAGGTTCGAAAAGCGGTCGGGGAGGATCTTCCCGAACCCCCTGGTTTCTCCCTTGGCTCCTCCTCTTGTTTAATTTGTTTGAGTACGGAAGTGTGTGAAGTAAATTTATTCAGTAATCCCAGTTCGGAGGAGGAGGCTTGCTTGAAGAAGCAGTTGGTGCCGATTTTTATTTTGAGAAAGCTTCTCCTCTTCCCGAGACAAGAATGCGGAAAACTTTTGAAAACGTATGTGCTTAATCCAGGAGAATGGTGTAGGACATGTTTAGGCTGTGCTGAATTGGTGGAACTGGCTTTCCAGCTGACACAGCAGATCTCAGTTTTGGAAAAGAATTTGGAAGCGGTGGGGGCTCAAGTTAGGAATAAATTGAAGGACAGTTTTACCGCTGAGTATTTAATGGGAGGGACTAATGTTCATGAAGATGGAGCTGTGAATATTGGTAATGTGATTAGGGATTACTTTCGAGGTAAGAGTTTGTAAATTAGGATTCGAATATTTGGAATCCAACCGAATATTTGTGCTAGTTGTAGCAAAAAGGGATAATTAATGGTTACCCTTTAGGTTTGTTTATTTTTTAAGGACTTGAACTGTCATCGTCTAATTTAGCGGAGGATTTGGAAGTTTCCGAAGTTAAATATGTAGACAGTTGGAACGGTTCGGGGTTGTATGAGGATTCTTATATTATATCAGGGCTGGATGATGACATTATGCCACCTCGTCCGGAAGAAGTAGAAGAGAAATATACCAAATATAATTTTAGGTAGGTGTATAAAATTGAAAAGGTATATTTATTATAGGCAGGCATCATTAATTTTTTCAATCAATTTTTATCCTTTTAAATTTTTAGGAGAACGAGAAAAGTCGGAGAGTATAGAAAGTACGGAAAACTTGGATTTGTACGGAACAAAGTTGAAAAGGAGTTTAAGTCAACTTCAAAAAGATCCAAAAACGAAAATAAAACGGCTTCTACAAAGAATCTCAAGAGCCCGAAAGTGATATCCAAGACTGTGAAAAAGGAACAAAGCTCAGAACCAATTTCTAAACTACCTACCTCCAAACGTAGATCCAAGATTAGTATAAAAACAAAAGACACAAAATCTGACACAGATTTATTAGTGGAAAATTCCACTCCAAACAGTAAAACTGTAAAAGTAGAAAAACCACCTTTAAAATCTTATCCAAAGAAAGGCACCAAAAGAAAACTCGGTCTAGCTCGAAAATCCACCTCTTCTCTTGCAAAACGGCTTAAAACTTCCCACAGTCCAAGTAAAACTGCTAAACGAAAATCAACTAGGAAAGCTGGCCGGCCATTGAATCCAAATCCAAGAGTTCCATTTTGCAACAAATGTAACTTCCTCTTCAAGCACAGAGGCTCATTCCACAGACATATGCAAACTCACAAAATCACTGATCTCTTTGATGACACTGAAACTACTAGCAAATTCCGAGTAAAATGCAAACTTTGTGGACACGAAGGTCGGCGACTGTATATGTACATGCATGTACGCAGTCAACATGGGGATGTTGTAGGGATGAGCACTGTCCAATGTCATATGTGCGATAGACAGTTTTCGTGTACTGGAATGTTAACGGTGCATATCAAAAGCAAACATACATCAGAGGATAATCAACCGGAAAAGTAAGTGTCATTGACACTACATTTGTGTATTTAAATATTTTCTGAAAAAAATGACATGTTCTACAAGGTTTATAGATCACTGTCGTGACTCGTGAGTAACTCGTAAAACGAGATCTTTTGATATCTAACCTTGATTGCTACTAGGCTATCTCAATGTTTTTCGTCTAGTCGCGTGTTTGAATTCATCGTCTGATCGTTTTGAACACGCGACCAAGGGCAAAATAGAGAGATAGCCTAGAAACTAAATCATTTATGGGGCATTTCAAAAGGTCAAAGATCAAAAGTCATATCCTATTTAGTTTAGCGGATAATAATAAAAATTTAAACTGTATTTTTAGGACTGAAGCTTCAGACGGTGGCGTTAACCCCGAATCTGTTGCAGGAGTTGAAAACTTTGTAAAAATTAAAGACGGTGTCAACGGTGAAGCCCCAACAACAATGACAACCTCAAATTTCGGTGCCAGTGCCGCAGATAAAGCTCTAAAACGTGCTCACACTCGCCTCAACAAGAAAAAGAAGAGTGAAATTCGACAAAAAAAACAACCTCGATATCCACCCGGCTTTGTCTATACCTGTGACCGCTGCGACTTTAAAAGCGTTCATCGTGCCTCCTACGGAAAACACAAAGATCAGCACAAAATCACAGACTTATTTGACGAAACCAGCTACAAGGAAACGGGCAAAGTGAAATGCAAAATTTGTGATGAGGAAGGACTCCGAGTTAAAATGTACAAACATATTAGACAAAACCACAGTAATATCACTGGGCTTGGCCTTGTAATGTGCCATTTGTGTGACAAAATGTTTGCAAGAAAAAACACCCTCACTGCTCACATCCGCGATGTCCACGAGAAAGAGCGTCGTCACAAGTGTACCCTGTGTGAAGCCAGTTTTATGAAAAGGACAGCTTATGAAGATCACTACGCCAAGCATTTGAGTAACGGACAGAACACTATTATTTGTGAGCTTTGTGGAATGTGTTTTGCTACTCGGCCGATTTTACGCGGCCACAAGAAAAAATTCCATCAAAATAACCAAGCCTGGGATCCAGGTTCTGAAGATCTTACTATAGAATGTAGATATTGTGGAGTAAAGGTTATCAATAATGGAATGCTCAGATGTCATATGAAGGTAACCCATCCGGAAATTTACAGGTACAAATGTGAGCAATGCGATGCCACTTATACAGACAGCAAAGGGCTGAATACCCACGTGAAAACGAAACATTCTGGAAGTATTGAGTGCCAGTATTGTGGAGCCATCTTGTCTTGCATTGATTATCTCAAAACACATTTAAAATCTTGGTGTAAAAGATACCCGGGCTCTTCTGCTGTCGATGTGAAGCACGAAGTGGAAGTGGAAGTAGACATTATTCCCGAATCCAGTGTGATCCCTACACAAGTCACTTACTTGACGGAGCAGATCACCATCATTTCTGAAGATGGGGAGATTATCCCCCAGCAAGTTACTATAATTCAACATGACGGTCTGAACTATACTTTGTAATTAAGGAAATAACTATGTACGACATCTAGGTAGCTTCAGTTAGTTGTAATTTTCCGTCAGCGGTAACGATTTTGAAAATCTGCAAATAATGTAACTATTTTAAGCATTAAATTGATTAACTCGCATTTTTCTGATTTTGAAACTCAGTAATTCAGGCACCTTTAGAGCGAATACCTACAATAAGCTGGATTCATTCATCATCAATCACATATATAGTGTTTTTGCTTTTATTCGAACTAATTCTGTACAATGATGTAGATGTAGGCAATAGACAATTAATCATGACTTAAATAAATTACGTCCGTATGTAAATAGCTCAATTATGATTTTATGATGCACCTTTTCTTTAAAATTTAATTGTATTTATTTACTTATCTGCTGTGCATACCTTCTGTCTATATTCCAATTCCTTCCAATCCAATCATTCATTACTGTAATGCCTTATATGAAGACGTACTTGAAGGGCATCACAACGCCCCATACTCTAGCGGTCTCTTTGAATTTACATAGGAAATGTAGGGATTGTCAAATGCTGTACAAACTTATCTGGCGATTGTTTACTTCGAAACTTTAATTATTTTAATTTAGAAACAAGATTAAATGTCAAAATTGAAATTAGACTTGAAAAAAGAAATTATTCATCATAGAAATATGGCTGAGCGATCATGATGATTTAATGTTGTGGTAGAAAACTGAAGTTGAAAGTCAAAAGTCATCAGTTGTCAGTTTTTCTTTTAAAAGTGAAATAAAATGGAGATGGAGTCATCATGTTTTATCTGTTTGGATTCTAAAACTTGTGATTGGGTCGGAAATTACAAGATAACTAGTGCAGATGAAGGTACCTGTCTGACCAAGCATTTACTGTCAATTTTTGTCGTCCGGAATCTCCTCCAGTTGCCTCAACAAGAATGCGCTAATTTGCTACAAAGCTACGTTATTAATCCAGGAGAATGGTGGAGAGTATGTACAACTTGTTCAGAAATCATTCAAAGTGGGTATGACACTTACAAAGAGATTCTCAAATTGGAAAAGAAGCTGGATGGGGTTAGAGGTCAAATAAGAGGTAGAATGAAGGAGAGTTTTTCAGCAAAACAAAAGCAGTTGTCGGGGAAGAAAGAGGTGGAAAGGTTTGTTAATGTGAGCCAAATGATTAGAGAATGTTGTCGAGGTGAGTTATAAATTGGTTACTTATGACTTGTATTAAAACCTCTGTATATTATACATCATGAATGCCCAATTCATGTATGTCATCAATTCATCGTGTCTCATGCTATGCTCAAATGAATGATTCCCACTAAACTTTTATTTTTTATTTTTTATGTTTAGTGTCCTACGTTGATTGGCCAGATGAAACAGATCCTTCTGCATTTTGCGAAGTTAACATATCCCCAGATGATCCACCATTCAAGCCCCATCGCAAGTTTAATCTGAGTGGAGTGCGAGTTCGAAAAAGAAAGGCGAAAAAACAGAGGTATTAATAGAATCCCAAAGATATATCACCACGCCCATGTAAGAAGTATCCCCTCCCTCAGAAATATGCATAGTTTGTTCCACAAAGCTGAATTAGTATGCATCCACGATTACTTAATGGAGGATAACAATCAACATTAGAGTTTCTACCGCTGACATTATTTATGTGTCTACAATATGAACTATATACATTTTCGAGAACTTTATATTCTTATTAGCTACTGCATACTAGTTATTCTCTTAGCGAGTTATCATTTCGACGAAGACCTTCGACGATTTTACTTTCGTAATCTTTTGTCTTCATTGCAATGAATTTAACCAGGATTCATGTTAAGGACTCAAGGTTTCCTAGTTTTATAATGTTGTCGATTTCGTTCTGACATTTAGCTCCCTATCCTTAACATTATCATAGACCATCTAGGTATATTAATATTATCACCAGGGTATAACAATTAAGGGCACAATTTTCATGCAATTTCGGCTTTGTAATAAGTTTAATTACAAACCCAAAACTAAAACCGTTGCATCCTCTAAATCTAAATCCCAAAAATGATTTTATTCGTTTTGCACAATTAATTTAAAATTAAAATTAATTTCACAGACAACCCACCCCTCTATTAAATCCCACCAAGAAGCAAAAGACTGATAGAATTCGAAGAAGCTGCTCGTCAATAAAAGAAGAACCCATTTCTGAAGAAGACTCAGCAATAAACTATGACAATACGCTTGATACTGAAGACAACGACGAATATCTTCCTGAAACTGATGACCTCGATCTCGTGCGACCTTCTAAAACCCAGAAAAAACGAGTGTATGTTTACAGAAAGCGCAAACCAGGACTATACAAGTGCAACAAGTGCCCCTTCATAGCCACCCACCGAAGCACGATCCACATGCACAGGAAAAACCATAAATTAACCGAATTCCTTATCCAAGATGATGCTACCTCAATGTCAGACATCGTTGAGTGCAAACTCTGTCACCAAAAGGGAAGAAAAATGTTTATGCATAAGCACGTTCGAGAAAAACATTCTGCCGAATGTGGACTGGGAATTTTAATGTGTCACTTCTGCAACAAAACATTTTGCTCCACATCCGCCCTCAACATTCATATTCGAGATGTGCACGAAAAGTCAAAACCCCACAAGTGCCCCAGCTGCGAGATGAGTTTCTCGAGTAAACAAATTTTCGAAGATCATCTAGCTCGGCATATGTCCAACGGGGAGAATCCTATTATTTGTGAATTTTGCGGACTTTCCTTCTCCACTCGACCGGTGCTACGGCTTCACATGAGAAGATTTCATTTGAATAATGACAACACCCCGAAGGAAACAGAAGATTCGAACCCAAAAATGGACAAATACAGAGTGTGTAAATACTGCGGCTTCAAGGTCATCCATAGAGCTATGCTTAACAGCCATATCAAAGAAAAACATCCGGAAATCTTTAGATTCAAGTGTGACATATGTGACGCCATATATACGGAAGCAAAAGGGTTGAAAACGCATAAGCTAACGAAGCACTCTGTTGAAAAAGCAATATGCCCTTATTGTGAAAGGGAATTGGGTTGTGAGACGTATTTAAGAAGTCACTGGAAGCACTACTGTAAAAAGTATACTGGTCCTGCACAGGAAGGAGAAAGTGAGGAAGTTGGCACTGATCCAGTGGTAGTGAAAAATGAAGTGCATTCTCAAACTCTAAATATTCTAGATGTAATAGTGTTTCAGTAATTTCGTGAAAAAATAGTGTTGTCAACTTTTGTGATAATAATTTTGGTAAATAAAGGACTTGTCAATTCAAAAAAGGTAGAGTAGAATGAAGAATTTATTTTCATTGGAAACGTAACAGTCATCAGTCATAAATGCTTATCAAGTCAAAACTTAAATTCTGACAAATATATTTACCTGAATTATTTGAATTTAAACCTGTGCATACCGCAGTCTTCATTTAAATAGGGCGTCAGATTATTTGATAATGTCATACTTATGGATAAACCAGTACATTTTTTCACTTTCACTTCTCCATTAAAACATGGGACTCGAGTTGAATGCACTTTTCAATTAGTAGCGGTTGTTTAGTGTTTGTTTTTAACATGGGGGGGGGTTATTTTTTTGTTACTTTTGACTCGTTTGACTTATGGGCTGTTAGGTACGGCATGGAATTTATCTTCTGCCATTGAATCCTTCCGAGATTTACTGACTGGCCGTGGGTCATCTAGCAATTTGACGATGAATAATATAAATCTCGTCATTGAATCAACTGTTAAATACCTTTATATTTAACTTGATACTGCATCCGGTAAGATGACTTATTTTTCTTAAAGTTATCAGTATTCGTTTGTGTTTATGCTATGCAATCCTTTCATATAAATTATTTCTAGACCTTAAACTTGTCAGTGACAAGCTAAAATTACCCTGCTACAAAAAAATACAGCGGGACAAATAAGGAGTTAAGAAGATTTCGAGATTTTTAATTGATGAAATTTTTGGTATATTTTTTAATCTAATTAAATTTGTAACTTTTGCAAAAATACCTTCAGCATTTCTATTTTCATTATTAAGCAACGGGCATGCTATTCAGAGGAAAATGACCATCCATTTTATCCCCCGTCAATGTCCGTTTTAGAAGCTACCAAAGCAATAAGTTCAGTTGAGGTAGGTTTTTCCTGTCAAATGCTTACCAAAATCAATCTTGTCAGTATCAAAAATAATTTTCTCATTTAAAAACAGAAATCTATTTATATTGGCCAAAATTAACTTGCCTCAAAAATTGGATAATAGACGACTTTGCCACACACCAGATTCTAACAGAAGAAGAAACAAATCAAAACCTTGGCGACCTCAGCTTTTACCACATGAATAGGGACTGCAGAGTACAATACAACAACTCGCAATTTGTATTGGAATTTAAAAATAAATAATTCTTTTGAATCTAAAAAAACTAATTCTCAAGTAGTTTAAAAGAGTGATTATTTTTTATTTTCCACAAAAACCTCTACGGCGGGGAAGATGCGGCGCAGAGACATACAAAAGTTTGTGTTTTGCAAGGAATGGAAGTTCTCCAAATTGTAGGAAAAGGGAATAGTCAAGTTGAAAATTTGTATGAAGCTAAGTATCGCGTAAACGTGACTTTTAAAGATGAAGGTTATCAAGATTTGTTGAATAGTATCCTTAATCCTTGAAACGGAAGTAGAGGGAAAGGTCAATGAACATAAGGACTTTTATGGGTTTGCTAAAAATGGATTTTATTCTGTAGGTAAGCTTCATATTTCTAAAAAGGTTTTAAAATGAGATTACCGATTTTAAAAACGGTTTCTAATTTTGACGGATTTTGTTTTAGGTTCGAATATTACTTCGTTTGTGCACGAATGCTATTCAAAAGCGTGGCTACCGGTTTTTCACGATGTGGAGATATTTTTTGTAAGGAAACAATACATGTATGCATGATTTTGTAGTGATTTTATTAAGTAAACTTCTTCAACTTAATTTTCTACAGAACAAACAATGCAACCATAATGTCCATATCCCTGTCACGGCACACGGGAGTGTAAAACCTACAGAAAGCAATTCACCTGGAACAAAATTTTGGCCAGACTTTTCTTGCGTGTTGGTGTTAGGCTATTTTTCAATGTTGAAAATCGGGACATCACCCATCCCCATGCGGAAAAGAAAGGGGCAGGAACCCTTTGGATGAAAAAAGTAACGGAAACTTGTAAAGCAAAAGTGAAACTGATTTCGGAAGAGGTATTTGAAAACATACATGTATAAAAATTAAACCTGAGTAGATATGTCTACCATCATAAGAATGTTGCTTAGCAGACAGAGCGCTGCCGAAAGATGTGCATTTTGGAGCAGCTCTCCTTCATCAAAAAGGATAATCTCACGTGGACCATTGTGCTTACAGACTATAACAGTATAACAGATTTATTCAAGGGTTGAGTAGTATCTTTACAGATTATAATTTCGGAGTCAAATCTGAATCCCTTTTTTGAAAAAATCTCCTGAATTCACAGGTTTTTAACTATTTTATTTTAAGTCTACACGAGTTTTCAAACTACTCTGGTTTTGTAGGGGCTTCCTTAAGTTCACAAATAAAGTGTCAGGATCCGGCTTGGGATAGTCTTTATAAAGATGTGGATTTGCACGTTGTAAGTTTTCTTACATTCATTTTTTAATTAAAATTAATTTACTTAAAAACTCCTTCTAATTAGAGAATGGCTTTCGCACAACACATGTCTTACTTTCCGAGAGGAGAGACGGTGAACTACAATATAACGAATATTTGGCAAATGATATATCAAAGTTCACCGCCAATTTGGATCTTTCTTGCCATGACTCATATAACAATAAAGGGATAGATTCCGGTGAAGGGGATATGGTTGCATTTCTTAGCGTATTAAATGAGTGTTTTGACCTCAATCAAAGATGGGGAATTGTAAGATAATTTAAATACTTTCTTCTGCAAGTTAACCGATTACCTTTAAGTTTGTATTTTTCATTAGATTAATGACTGCCACTCTTTGTGCGTCTTTGAGAAACTGGGATTATTAAATTTAACACATAAAAATTCTACAATGATCCCTCAAGTTTCTGAGCAAAGAGAAATGATTATGAAACTTGGTAAATTTTTCTCTGGCTCAAAGCTCGAATCAACTTTGAAAATGTTTTCGTCCATGATAATTACCGAATGGAAACATCTACGTATGTCTTTATTGTCCTTGTCATGTTATCTCACAATTGCAGTGGTAAAATATTCTATAATTAAAATATTTTTCTCTCTAGTTCCGCAAAAAATTGTCACTTGCTCGCAATTCGGTTTGTGGGAAGACTGCATTGAAAAAGTTATGGTGAGAAGAGAATTAATCAGTTTTAAAAAATTACCTTCATTATATAATCACCTCATCCTCTTTTGTTTTCAGTCACGCAAATACACTGGACAATTTTTGGAACACAAGATAACCTTAAAAGAGTACAAGTTTCTGGACATGTCTTGTCGCCAAGGTTAATCCAACTCGAAAGATCCTCGACAGGGAGAAGGACTCTTGGAAAAGATTCAAGTGATGTGCTCCAATCTAACAAAACAACGTCACGTAATATTTTAAAAGTTTGTCCATTTTTTACACTGTTATTAATGTATTAAACAATTATTTCACCAATTTATGTTTTTTTGTAACAGTATCAATGCGACGAGCGGTGTATTTTAGAATTTATGGGAATCTTCGTCAAGACCTTATTTAACGGCGTTATTTTCAAGAACACCTTCGTTATAAACAATATGTTGAAGATATGACAACAAGTTTAAATAGAATTCTTACAGAATTCGGAGGTTTTGATGCGAGCTATATGATTGCCTCTGCGGTGAAAGAACTGTCAAAAAATCCGTATGACTGTTTTCAAAAATTAATTCTAACTAATGGAAAGTTGTAACTTAATTATATTAAACATGTCCTTGTAGTTACCGGTGATAATGGTCAGATTGACGAGACCTGCGCAAGTCCTCAATGGACTCGATTTTTTTCCTGTGTTTTCAGCATACTGGTATAACTTTCAATTTTAAATGTGCAATTTAAATTATGCAAAACTAAATCTGCTGTACGGTAACTCTCGAACGTTTTTATTTTAGGAATGCAAAGCCTCCACTTCGAAACATCGTGGGAAATACCATGACTTGTATAAATTATTCTAAAAATTTCTTTCTTTAAAAATAAACCTCTCTACTTTAAAAAAATGTTTAGTCATTTCCTTCCATTCGCTTAATTAGCCGTTCATATTTTCGTAACAAAACTTGTACAACTGGGATAAAACCTTGTACAAAAATACCATCTCATACAGAATATCACAAAAGTCACTGATGCGCAACTAGTTGCAAGTTACAAGCTTAAAAGTGGAGCACCAGTCAAGAGGAAAGTGAAGATGAAAAATAGGCAATGTTTCAATGCCACCTATTCCTTGCTCAAGTTGGAATGTTGGAATGCAACCAAGTAGAACTATTGCTCACTGCTCACGCTACTCAGCATACAAGTAATCAGTATACCTATACCAATAAAAGACTTACGTGTACATGTCTATGCACTCACAATTTTTGTGCATAAATTTTTTATGGAAATAATTTCCAGATCCTACTGGAACTAATATTGGCATGGCTTCTCCTGAGTTCAATCACTATAAAATAAATATTGTTCTGACAGCCCCAAATTACCTCTGGAGTATGAGCAGAGAGAGTTACGTCACTGCAAAAAAAAATTAGTTACTGCCCACCAGTACAATTCCAGCCTCCGAGAGATTTTCATAAAGAAAAAACATAACCTGTTTGAGAAAATATGGAAATGATCTAATGCGTTGCAAAGCAAGGATAAGGTTGACTTGATGTTGAAAAATAATAACAAGGCTCTTCAGTTGGGATCTCAACGTGGTAATGGCATGAGTGCTGTTTTATTTCTTGCAAGGAAATAAATATATTGGTTCAATTATTTTGCAGTAATTATAAATTAAAATAATGTTTTCAAAGATTTCTATTTTAGTATCAGGTGTACTCCTCATATTCGTGTCTGGGGAGAGTTTTAAGGATAAGCTACCTCCAGAAATTGAGATTCGAAATGGAAACGGAACGATTTTAGAGACAAGGAGTAAATCGCAAATTACTTTGGTACAGGAGGTGGCCCAAGTGAAGTTGATTTGTTCAGCGGATTATCCTATACATTGGGTGTATTTGGTGGGGAATAGAGAAGTAAGTTATAAAAGTGTGCGCCATCCACCTGAGGTGGAAATTATTATGTTAATTGTTTTTCTGATTTTTTTAAGGTATCAGCTTTAGACATTGTCGAGTTCCATCGCAACATTAGGAATATTTCCGACTATGAAAATCCTAGCGGAAGTAGGTTCATGTCAACAGTGGTGCTGCGGGGAATGCTGGAGTCGCAGACGGGAAGGTACATGTGCAGAAATTATGGGAGTGATTTCGAAGCCTCTTCTTATTTCGACATTTACGTACCAGGTAGCTATAGATATCAAACTTTTTTTGATGGTAGACTTTAAAAAAAATCTTTATTTGATGATTTTTTATGTATTTAATTAGGGAACCATACATTTAACGGAGTTTCTGAACGAAAATATCCTCTCAATGAAACCATGACTCAAGCGGATATCATATGTCCTGTGACTAATAATACGCTTAATGTGTCTTTATATCAGCTTGATTCACCTCATTTGAATGAAACGGGGCAAGAAAAGTGGCTTCTGGTGAATTCTACTTATGATCCCATTTTTGGATTTTCCTTGAGTGGAAATCATTCTGAGCTTTTAGGCACTTATAAATGTGTCGCTGACAATGGAGGGGATAGTATCCTTGTAAAAATCGTAGAATCTACAGATAACTTAGCATCCACTTCAGATAACTGTTGGGAAGATAAATTTTTTGTTCACGATATGCGTTCTCAACGACTTCAAAAATTCTGTGGGAAAGGTTCCTATGGCTCATTTATGCGAGAGGATTATGTCTGGCAGTATCTCCCAGCGTTGCAAAAGGAGCAACCGGAAATGTGGGAGAGATTCAAAAAGTGTGGAGATTGGAGGTTCGAGGAATTTATGGAAAATGGGGAGGATTCACTTGATGTCTGCTTTCGAGATAAGACAAGTTGTAAGACATTTTTAATATAAAATATTAAACAACCCCCCCCCCTCCTAAACAAAAAATAGGTGGTAATAAACATCAATTTTAATATTATCAGTTCCACACGAAATTAAACTCAACGCCACTGGAGTCGCATATCCCCATGGAGATGGAGACAAAAGTTATCCTTTCACTAAACTCACCATATTTTACAACGGGAGGCAGGATGCCGCTGCCAATTTTTTTCTTGCAGTTCGTCGCGGGTCTGATAATGATCAAGTGGCTGGACTGGAATTCTTGAATATTCGTAATAACTTACAAACCTCTCACAATTAGCAAAAGTACTTAAAACGTGCAACCATGAGTTTGGATTTTAATCGGTTCCTTAAAATATTTTACAGCCCCCTCCGAAAAATACTTTTATCCTTGGGCCCACCAGCAAGCCATCTGGAGAGATGTTATCGTCAACGGAACAGATATTCAAAGGGTTACCGTGTTCCAGCCGCATTCTGACAATTTTAGAATATTAGATACTGGAGTTAGCCCAGACTTAACTGTTTCTAAAACCGTTTGGCGATCTATTTGGGATTTCTTTTCTGGCTAAAAATTTGCTCTGTGATACAACCACACTTTTAAATGATGATGATGAAGGTTATATGAATAAATACACACAAAAACAAATATTTAAAATTCAGAAAATGATAATAATTAAAATGAGTTTATTCAGAGCTAACTTCAAAATTACATTACATCCCCAGTACTAGAATCTTCACCCCAAGCTGTTCTAAAAACTGCTCCAGCCTTACATCCCTTTAACGTCAAAAATGTATCATTTGTACCCCAAAAATTATAACTTACCATGCTTTGCAAAAATTATCCATGACAAATGACAACTTACCATCATACTAGTAATACATCGTATAAACTGAGTCCACTCATAACCCCCACAGTAATCATCATCCTCAGATGGGACTAGAATTTCAAAATATATTCAGTTTTTGAGGATTCAACTGAAACATGAATTTATTTTCAACTTACAAAATTCCCCACAATGTTTTTCAATATTGGAAGCAATCTTTTCCGACGTATCAAATCCTGAAAAGTCTATCAAAATCTTGTTCAAATTTGTAGTCATTTCTTGAACTTCGTTCAATGCAAAAGTAGAATTTGTCCCGTTTCCAGAGTTCCCTTCAAGAATTCCTATCTGCTCTAGGATACATCTCTCCTGACATGTATACTGAAAGAAAGGATTGATAAGCTTCAAACTACTATGTCCGGGTGTCATTTTTCACTTTTTTTTTGAAAAGAAGAATTCGTACATATCCATATGATGTAAGATAGGAACATATTTTACGATATTTTTGCAGTAGTCCTTCCCCTTTCCTGGGATCTGTCGTGTTGGAGTAACCTTGACGACAAGACATGTCTGGAAACTTTTCAACATGAGTATGATTGAGATCCCCGCGTTTTAAGAACAGTCCAGTGTATTTGCACGACTAAAGGATTAATTGACATTACTTATCAATTTAAAATTAACCGCTGATAATTAAATATATATATATACATTATTACCATTTCGCGTTCAATGCAATCCTCCCAGACATTCATATTCATACAACTACTATGTGGTGACTGGGAACGAACTAGAAGATTTCCAAATAAGATTACAAGATAATTCATGTTAAGCCTTGACAATCCTAAATGCATTCAACTTACGAATACTATCACACTTCTGGGTTATACGAGATGAGAAATCAGCCAAAGTTTTGTTGACATTTTTTCCTGTGAAAAATTTCCCAAGACTTTGTTCAATATCATCAGAGTCCGAAACGAGTTGGAAATAACTGAGCCCTTCATAGCCCCAATTGATAAGACCCATTTTTGAGAATATACACAAGCTCCTACAGTCATTGCTCTAAAAAATGAAATCCTCTTGAAAAAATCCTTTTTTTGCAGTTTTTATACTCATCTTACAATGCCTCGTCCTTCCACAAGATCAATGCATTCTGTCATTGCATCATTAAAAGGAACCATGTCCCCTCCGCCGCTTTCGATATCTTTGTAGTAAAATGCGTCATAACAGGAGAGATCCAGGTTGGCTGTATACTGGGAATAATTATTTGTTACATATTCTTTTCTCCAGTCAGCTTCTTTTTTCATCTGCCGGCATGATTCGGTTGAAGCTTCCATCTAAATTTAAATAAATGTATTCATCTGCATACTTTTTTCTACAAACAATCCTGCTGATATTTTTGTAAAAGAATTACTAAATGATTATCAATGGATGTATAAAGACCCTCCAAACTCTTATCAGAACACTTTTTATCTTTAACAATTGCCCATATTTTATTTGCAGCAAGAGCAGGATGCATATTTACGCTCATTTCGTGAACACTCGAGAAACCCCCTTTGTCAGTGAGAATCGTGATTAAAGTGTCGGAAAATGTGTCCAAGTCGACAAGAGAAATTGCCCCTTTGGGTTCCTTTTTCTGGACAATGGAGAGATTTTCTAGCATGCAGAGTTTGTGACATCGGTTTCTATCGCTCTGCACATTATACATTTAAATACAATTAAGTGAATACATTCATAATTAATTTTTAAATTTGTAATTAAAATTGTCAAACTTCAATTACATCATCTCCCTCAATCAATCCTGAAGTCATGAGGCAACCGTCATCAACTTTTTTCATTAATTTAGCTCCCGCCCCTTTCGAATTAGCAAGAGGGTGGCTCAAGTCACGATTCTCAACATCGAACCATCCCTTGATACAAGAGAAATCAGGCCAAAATATTTTTCCAGGTTTGGGCCAAGGGGAGTTTTTTTCGTAACCATATTTCTCCTCTTCTGTCCCATTATTTTCCCCAACTTTTTCTTTATTTGGTGGAGCTGGAGAGGGTGCAGGTGTTTTTATAATCTTCATTTCGTCTTTTCTTTCTTGATACCGTTTCTATGACAATATCACAATGTTATGAAATCTAAAAATGCGTTAGCATCAATATGTGTTAACAGTTAGCAATATATTTTTTAAAAATATATTACAAAATATTGCTCCACTTCCGGGAAAACTTGTTCCCACTCTTTAGCATAGCACGGAAGGGGTTTTTCAACATTTTTGCCTATAATAAATTGTTTTATATCCTTTTGTGAAAAATCCAAGCTGTATTGTCTCTCTGTCACTTACCAAGTGTGTAAAATCCTTCACTGCCAAAAACGTAAAAATCCTTGCTAGCATTATTCTGAATATTCATTGCTTTTCTTAACTGCTCCCGAAACAAATTATTTGTGTACGAGTCATCCTTCGGTTTTATGGTGTAATTTGCTTCAAAAAACTTTTCAAAAGTTTCTGCAGAATCTCGAATTTTGTCAATTTCTAGGAGACCCATTCCAGCCAAAATGCATACTTTGGTACACCTCTGCACCACATTGTCTCCAGCATATAGAGTTTTCTAAAGGAAACAATACTGAGGTTAGACATGTGTTCTCTCTTTTTTTCATCATGTCAAAAGCTTATCTTTTTAAATCATACAAATCGATTAAAGTTGTATTGCTCCTGACACACTTGATTATGATAGTGGAACATTGTATTAGAAAGGTTATTCTTGACATCGTACAACTCTGGCCATAAAGGTAATGTTTTGTCAATCTGAGTAGGAAAGGAAATCGAAAATCATTTTGTCTCAAATTTAATATATATTTGTGTACTAATAATTTGCTTTTGTTTACAATCACTTCAGCATCCTCAAAAACATGGTACATTGAGTAAGGAAATAATCTTTCATGCCAATGACTACCACGGATACAGTTTTGTATCTAAAAACAGAAAAAGGAAATTAAAAATCAAGGCATATCATTAGTCAACATATGGGATATTTATCATTTTACTAAAAATTGATCCAATTTTATTTCCAATGCATATCGGAAATGATCGCCAGGTGTGTTTTCCCAGCATCTGGCATTCACGCGATTGTCAGCTTTATTCCTAACTAAACATTTTATAAACAGTTCATTTTTTCACACCACATGACTTCTAATGTTTTGTGTATTTAACTTGATTATTTTTTTTACACAGGCCGTGTTGCAATTGAAGAAATAAATATTTCGCTGTTACTTCAGCAACAAGGTCTACATCGACTTCGAACTTGTTGAAAAAGAGGGTCGGAGGTCCTGTAAGCAATTCTCTGATGGATTGTTGAGCTTTGGTTAAATCCCCTAATGTAATATTTTTGCTGTCCCAAGTGCTTCTAAGAAAATTTAACTTTTCCAAAGTACACATTTTTCGGCAAAGGAACCTCTGATGTTTATTCTATTTTGATGAAGAAGATAAATTTCAATAAAACAAATGTTTACATTTAAATTTCTAAAAGGATTTCCTCCTCACCCGAATCTTCTTGATGCTCTCTACCGTCAACTTTTTTTCACAGGCCCTTGCCAATCTTTCAAGTTTATACCAGCTTTCGAGCCCAATAGAGGATAGAAGTTGTTCTGGAGTTTGTCTGTTTCTTTTTAGATACTTTCTTATGTCCTCCTCGACAATTCTGTTGCCTGGACCTAATCTCCCAGTGCCGCGCCGAGGACCATGAGGAAGGCAACTTAGGTCGGGCCATGGTGTTAAATAAAATTTCTACCAAGGAAACTGTTAAATTGTAGGATTTTATTTTTATTGAACTGAGGATTGAATTCCCTTACCTTAACTTTATCAAGCATTTCCCTTGGTTTCTGGGAATTCACGTTGGGAAGAAAAATGAAAAGTGTTAAAATTGCCGAAAATCTCATTTTTATTTTGTAATTTTATTATAATTAATTAGTTAATTAATTAAGTTTCTCAAAAACAATATTGGGTAGAGTAAAAAATCCACCAGTTTAGGAATCTAACCTTGAAGTTTATTACCAATAATTTGTCTATTAAATCAATACGACGTCATTATCAGTTAATATGTGTTTGTTAGATGTGTAGGAAGTAAGAATTGCATAGTAAATTATCCATTCTTAATGTCCTTATGTGTATTGTTTTTGGTCTGGATATTGTCAATCCCAATAAAATAAACACATGTAAACTGTTGAAAGAAGGTTGCATGCAGTCCGTAATCCGTATATTGATGTTATATTTTTATAAACACAAAAATATCGATTACAAAACATTGGGTGCAGTGAATTAAAATTTTAACTGCACGTACGTGTCCGTCTTATCATTACCTTTCGAACAAAGCATTTTATTTCTTAAAAAGTACGATTTACCGCCACGATTCCGAATATTTTGAAAAAACTTAAATCCCCGATTTCAAACGAAGGGCGCACTAAATTTAAATTCTAACCGCACGTACATGTCCGTCTCATCTATACCTTTTGAACAATGTAATACATTATATGTTTTTTTTCAAAACGTATGATTTCCCGCCAAAATTTCGAATAGTTTGAAAAAACCTTAAATCGCCGATTTCAAACGAAGGGCGCGCTCAATTTAAGTTCTAACTGCACGTACATGTTCGTCTCATCTATACCTTTCGAACGATGTATTACATTATGTTTTTCTAAAAAAGTACGATTTCCCGCCAAATTTTCGAATAGTTTGAAAACGGGTGGACGGATTTTTCCCTCCTGAAATAGGCT
>JAHZNA010001472.1:0-10874 GCA_027743935.1 Sinodicranocentrus sp. ZH6
CGGAGACGGATGTGCTCAATATTAGATAAACCAACAAAAAATATTGTTGCACATATAAGTTGAGGACGACGCAGTATTATTTAGTAATGCACAACCGAGGGTTCATAAGCTTCAATGGGATGATTCCTCAAAATCCTATCCGAAGACGATGGGGGTGAGATGTCTGTAAAAAGAAACTGGTGCTATTATTGGTAGAAAGGTTTCCTATAAGATGTTGAAAAATAGGCATGTTGCAAGTAAAAATTCAACCTCAGGTAATCCGTATAAGCCTGTTGCTAGAAATGAAGACTGAAACATGGCAGGATTTAACAACAAAAAAACTCCCTTATCCTTGCTTGTATTCAAGCATGCAAGTTTTTAACGCGTGAATATTCACGTACGTCAAACTACACCATACACCGACAACAAAGATAAGCAATACAATTAGATGCATATGCATTAGAATATTAGAAAGGCTTCAAGTCAGTGTAACGTAAAATGTAATGTAAACTAAACGCAATGCTCTCCCTACACGTCGTCAAATCAAAAATGTTGAATGTGAGAGATGTGCCATTTTCCCTACATCTTGTGCTTACCCTCTGTTACCTTGTGTGTCCCTTCGTGATGTAAAAGAATAACGTTTGTCCTCGTCATTATCACAGTCTACCCAACATGATACAAATACAATGCATGCAATGTGAAAAGCAAAGTTTGTGTTTGTCAGGGGAAAAGACCTGCTCAGTAAAAAGTTACGCATCAAATAATAGATATCAGCGGATATACGTTTTGAATTAGGTAGAAAGGATGTGATGGGAAAGCTATAACTATAAGCTTCTAAAAAGTGTGATGTTACTAGTTACCAGCATACACATAAATTGCTATTCCGCTGTAGGGGTTGATGTTTGCTACCGTGAGTAATGGTTTACCTGTACACGGATAGTTTTTCCTTGTTAGTTGTGGAAGCTTACATACGTTTACATACAGAAATTCCCATTTATGAAACTTATGCAGGACTAGGGTTAGTAGAGGCTTTACTGCTGTAAAGCAGATGGTCATACGGTTAAATTGGATAGACTCTAATGCTAACCGATGCAATACATTTGTGCGTTCCCACAAGATTAAACATTTCAGAAATGTATATTCGTTAGGGATTCATTCTAAGAAACACCCCGATCCCTTACTGCTCTTTCTACGTTTATGTTCATTTCATCCTGTAAAAAACTGAAAGTAAGCAGGTAAACATATGAATGTCGTTGATACATCTGCCTGCACACCTTACATAACGTGTCTTCTGAGGAATAAAACTCCTTCAGAATACTACTATGTACATGTACTTAACTTTATGAGGAATCCAATACGTGTCTCAGTCTCAAATTCTCTTTCTCACCTTCAGAATACTTAGTATTTTATCCGTTAAAAACGACATACTGCTCTGTTTTTTACAAATGACCCTTGCAAGAGTAAAAACAAAGTATCTTCTCATGAACAAGAACTTATGGAGTTAGCAGCTGTGGAAATAAGCCAAGCGTCATATGAAATCTGATTAAAAGACGTTGACATACTCGACTCTTGCCTAGTAGGTAATAGGTAACCAAACGACTTACCTGAGAGCTAAATTTGCCCTATAAATGCATGGTCATAAGAGACGTTGACATACTCGACTCTTGCCTAGTAGGTAATAGGTAACCAAACGACTTACCTGAGAGCTAAATTTGCCCTATAAATGCATGGTCATTTGTAATTTGCAAACACAATAAAAAATACACAGGAATTACGAGCGTCCAGACGAAATATAGTTTTATAAATTCAAACTTGCACTTTCAAACGAGAAGATGCAATATAATATGAGAAACGGGGTATGGAGGATGTAGGCTTCAGTGTTGACATCAGCTTCAAATATGTGAATCACATACAGTTGCAGTGAATGCGTTGCAGGTTGCAGTGTGCAACATACTATGATCCGAACATATTTTTATTATTTTTATCATGTCTGTCTGTGCGTATCATAAATTCATAAGTCATAAATCATTGGACCGAATACCGATTTGGTATAGTACATAGTCAAATGCACCTACCTAAGCTCCCGATTGAGTTGAAAGCAGCCAAATCTGTCCTATTCGGAACTTTTTTAAAGACAGATGACTGAAAAATCTAAACATAATTTACATTAATTATTAAATAGCGAAGCCTATTTATTGGTAAGTGTGTCCGATCCTTCCGGCCGAGTTCTGAGATGGGCCAAATCGGGTCAAATGTCTAGTAGTATTTCGAATTTGAATATTTCAATGTGTGAAAATGGGACTTGCTCTAATGATACCGTGTAACATGTCATTCGAAAGGGAATTAAAAGTTTAATCGATTGGCAGAACTATTTTTTTGGAATATTTTATCGTTTGTATCGTTATAAGGGCTAAAATATTTAAATGTCAATTTCTCGTAAACGACTTTATATTTTTAATTCGCGTTTTTCGCCAAACATTATAAAGAGTCAAGTTCTAAATTTTGATTCTCTCTTAGATTAAATCCGTTCAACGGTTTTAACGGTAACACTAACCGTCATTGAATTCCAGTAACCTTGTGTGACATGTAATACCTCATTCGAAAGGAAATTAAACGTGGAGTCGAATGGTTTAATTAGTTGTTTGAAATACGTCATCAATTGACCGATTTAATCAATATATTTTGCTGCTTCGCTATTTCTGTAACACCTTACAGGTTTTTATACTTATAAATTTATGACAATGGGATATAATAATTTTATAATGGTAGTTAAGATAAATTAATCGTTTCAATCCGTCTTTGTAAGTAGCGAAGGATATTTTTGGCAATATCTCAAAATTGGTCCAAATGTTTAAATCTTCATTTCTCGTAAACGACTCAATATTTTCCCGTTATGCTTTAACTAATCAAAAATTGAGTCAATGTTTTCACACCTAGTGTGTTTTATCTAAATTTGTTTAACCGTTATAACGGCAACAATTAATAAAAGTTTCGAATCAAACGACTACATAAATGCTGTGTAATATGTCATTCGAAAGCTTGCTAAAAGTTATGTATGAGCTCCTTACGTACATCATATTTGTATGGTTTATTAGTTCTTCAAATGTACTTCAAGCTCAAAGCTAGAATAAGTAGCACTTGTAACTAACTATCCGGGGACTGGCGGATAACAACAATCATAATTGATAATTATGTCCGGTTTTTTCCAGACCAACTACCGTTTGTGCCACTCTAGTTGTTATTGTACCTCAATGCCGATAGATAGCTAACAATAGTAACAATCTTCGCAAGACATTTGCCGATGGCATGTTAGCAACGAGTCTATTACTATATTACGTATTACTAAGAGCTTACTTACAGTCAAATTTTTAAATGTTTCTGACCCTTAAGAAGAGACAGCAATTACACTAAATTGTGACCTTAACTACGAAATTTTTCTATGGCGGCAGAATTCTAACAAACTCTCCCAGATTCCGATTGGTCAGTTATATTTTTCTGTTTAAATATGATGGTTACGGTAACACCCTACATGTAAGGATGTAAGTCAATTCATCACGAATAGTTGATAGTGGTATGAGAATGATAAAAACTTCATGTAAGTCAATAGGAAACATTTTGAAGCTCATATGGGTTTGAGAAATCTGGGTTTTCTGTGACGATTAGCAAATCTACGTTTTGCTATTTCGAAACCTAGGGCGAGATCAGAGATAATGAGGAATTTAGAGTTTTAAAGATTTTTTCCCTGGTAGGCAAGGAGAATCACAACAGCACGCTCGGCAAAAATAAATATATTTTTATTGCATCTTCGTGATTTTTTACAATATAATTTATTTTATTTATTTATTTGGGTTAGTTAATACTTTCCATTTTAAAATATTTTTTTACTGATAACTGATTTGCTGACCATTGGATTACTGTGAATATATGTAAACGAGTGTAGTTTGAAAAATGGAAGGTTACAACCCTACCCTTGGTTGTGCTATGGGATGCTTTTCGTCAAGACGCTCTTGGGTGCCTTTTCCAAGAACGATTTTCCCACGAAGAGACGCTCTTGTCGACGCTGTTGGTAGAACCGATAATCCTTGCGAGCGCCCAGCTAGATGTGGACCATGCTGCGAGTAATCTGAATTATAAACCTTGTGCACTTACATGCATAAAAAAGTTTGCACGTTATGAAATTACATTCCGATTTTGCAGACCAATGCCTAAATTTAGAAGGCCTAAAGAGAAGCCAGAGTGCAACATTTGCTGCTACCTAGAGGAACAGAAGGAAGCCAAGAGAAAAGAGGCATGTGAAGAGTACCAAAAGTTTGTCAAAGAATGCTGTCCACCATGCTGCCCTGAAATGATCATTGAACCTTTAGACCCACAAAATCCCATTGCTGTTGAACTTCCGTTTGTTATAAAACAAGATATCTTTTGTCTTCACATGCATGATACATTCTTAAGATATAACATTTTAATTTACTGAGAATCAGCATGTTTAATTTTAATGTTGTTGCAGTGAAGACATTCCACCGGAGGAACGGTGCATTTTAAAAGAATTGCCCTGTAGGACGAATATCATCGCTGGATTTTTTAATCCTGAAGATAACAAAAGTACTGAACAAAAGTTAAAAGAAAAATGCGACCAAACGTATCTCTCATGTGGTCCCAATCTACCAATGTATCCTTGTCGCGGCGTTATCGAGTAAAACAACTATTAGAAAAATAATGTGATATTAATGTCGGACATCGGGTCATCAATATAAAAACTATTTTCCAAAACAACGTCTAGGTACCCTAGAGTTGGGTGGACGACTGTTGGTGAAGAGATGAGAAGATGTCAGCAGATAATTTGTGAAGGAACTAAATATTGTGACACACAGTATATTCAAGAGCAAATTGAAGTAAAACGACAGAAAGCACTAGAACGTCAAATGGAAACACAAAGACAAGCAATGGCAGATGAAATCCAGAATAATTTTTTAAACCCTAACCAACCACACCCGTGTTGTGCAAATCAAAAGTTGTCTCTGACACCTTACTGTAATTGCGGTTGTGACGTCAGCTATTAAGGAAAGAATGCTTTTAGTAACTACCACCTCTATTATTACCACCTAAATTCAAAATGCTAAAAAAATGTCGTCCTATGAAAAATGAACCTTAAAAGTTCAGTATTAAAAAATTGTTTCGCATACATACAACAATCTTTTTGTTAAATCATATATTTGTAGTACACTTTACAATTTACTAAACTTAGCTAACTATTTATACAGTTTCATAATGTAAATTAGATTTACGAGGGTCACATATGTGTTTTTTATAATTGTGCTTCCATAAAATACATTCATATTTGCAGCTTTGGGGCATATTTAATATTCGATAACATTTACAGTCTACGAAAATAAGTGTACATATTACGTACGGCGGACCTACAAATACAGTGTTGTATTACGAACTTAATTATGTTTACGGATAGATATTTTCTTAAAAGTTCTACGGACTCCGTAAGTAAGGACCAGCAGGATCGGAAACGAACAAACCACCTCATATCCAGAGATTTATCCAAATTATATTTTTGTATATGATGTTCTTCAACCAATCTATAGAATCAACACCTTTTCTTAAGTTATCTCAGCTGGTTATAAATTCTTCACCGATATTAGAATCTGTGGCTGTGAACCTTAGCTATATTATTATGATAAACAACACCATTCACATGTAGTACTGTTTCCTGGAACGACATTAGCACTCAATGTCCTTATCATATAACAAGGTATCAATCATACTCTTAGGATTAAACGGAAGCACAGAGAGTAAATTAAATGAAGTAGAGAATGATGACATTTTAAAATTCTCATATTGGACTTGTGTTTTCGTTTAGTACAAAACTGCAGAGAAGTAGGGATGTAAATGCAACAACATTCTCCTTCTCCTCCATATATACAGCCAAGCAACATTCAACATTTGCATCGGAGGGTACATACTGAATATGCATGTGTTTGCCGAAAATTTAAGATACATACGGAACTAACTAACATAAGAAGAAAAAATCGAAATCCCACGGCGGTCTGAGGTGTATACATTTTATTTCTTACGAATAATTAAAACTGCCAACACTGCAATGCTCTTCATTTACTTTAATAAATTCGTTAAAAACAGAGGCGCACACATCGATCAAATAACAGAAAGGCGGAGTGAGCCAAGGTAATGTACATTTCTGGGTTCTATAAGAATGTATGAGAAAACTGTTGATACTAACTTGAATTTCTCTTGTAACGTATTTTTTAATGAGTTCCTTGCCTACTATGCAAATTCGTTTTCTGATCATTTTGGAGTGAGCACACACTCTGACTTTGCTACTTGGTCTATGAATGCACTAGTTGTATTTTGTCTGCTAACGTAGTAACGTAGCAGTGGAGCTATTTTAACAGAAAAACCATGATAAGAAGGTTATACGCTGTCAAAAAAACTAATATAGAGAAAACAACAACAAAATTATTCACATTCAGTTCAGATTTTATATAGGATCCATGTTTCCAAATTCTCTAACCGTAATTAATACACATCCTTACAATTTACACTACAAATTACACTTTAACTAGTATTCTTTCTCACTATTCATAGAAGTACAGTTTACATTCATCCCAGATATAAGAGAGGATCTGACTTTGAATAGAAAAAAACATGCGAAAACCTTCCTGAACAATTATGTATGCATTACCATGATGCACTCACATATTTTTATGCTTACGGTGTTACGGTACTTACAGGCAGCAGAAATCTAAATACGATCGTTTAATGCTGAACTAGTTATCCCGTTTAGTACTTAAGTAACATATATATCATTATCATAAGGTTGGAAAGGTTCTAATATTTATGGCTAGACAAAACTTCACATATTCTCACCGCACAGGTTGACGGACTTGACGCATGATTATGTTAACTTTTACAGTATACAGTACTACAAGTTGCTTGCAGGTATATTTTCTTAAAAGGTCAATGTTTCACGGCACATGTATGTATAAATCATACATACTTGCTTGCCATCTAGTTATTCTAGTTAGGAGCTTAGTAATACTAGACTTTCCTTCAAATCGTACACATTGTACAATCTATTCTGTTTTCCCTTCGTTTTTATTTCCAAATTTAAAAAAGTCTCATTTACATCTCAAGAATCTACTGTAATACAATTCACGAAAGGGGTAGGGCAGGTGGGAAATTTCTGCAAAAACAAACCTTTTTCCCTTTCATTAAATGCAGCAGATGATAGTTCTTCACTGCCATTAATACGCTCAGTGAACAGAATACAATTGCAATTTTTTTAAAAGTTACTAATTTCATTATACTACTCGCTTTTATGTTTCTAGAAGTATATAATAACTTACAATAATCCCAAAACTGTAAAATCATTTCGAAGTACCCTAGCGAATCCAACGAAAAAGTAAACCAAACCACAAATATTTTACCACGCCGATCATTCAATGCTCATTTCAAACAACACATTAGCTCACGCATAACATTCATATTATATCACACCCAACAACATACCAAAACAACCAATATATATATATATATCTAAACATGATTTCAAAGACGTTTAGAGCTCCATTCTAACTTACCTATCTATATTAATACTACATTTATCCTAAAAAGCCTCAGGTCCTTTTAAATGCTCACTAAGATTATTTAAATCCCTGCTTATATGGTTAGTCCCTGACATACTGTTGTAGCTGTGGTGGTATACATAAAGGAGACATACGTTATTAGCACAAATTTGCACTACCGCCTCTACAGATGGAATCAACTTAAAGATACACCTTAGAAATACCTTTTCATCTTTCTAAACTGTTATTAACACCACTTGAATATCTTGGTTAAAAATCAAAATCTCCGATTATTATATTTCTCTTACTATTCAACGCAACTTGTAAACTAAATGAACTCTCACTCCAGGATTACCCTTTAACAATTACACCATACCATATACTTGGTGTCTTTACATCTCACGTAACCTTACAATAACCTTTTTCAGAAAAAAACATGCTTAAATTTTTTACTTCCTTTTAAGGAGATAATTTTCTCTCACTAACTGAATTAAAGCGCGAAGCTTCGATACTTCTGTAATGAACATTTCATTTCTTGTACATCATTATCTTTTATTAAGTATTTTACTCGAGAAAACATTTCGGAAAAGTTAAAATATGTGATGATACGAGTACACTAACGATAAGTAAGAGAGATAGTCTTTAACGTAAGTGACACAAAACATATATGCAATACGAATTATCTTAAATCTTGTCTAAATCGCTAATATATTATGCAGATTGACCAATTTCTATCTCTACACCTATGGATGTTCGTGCGTTGACTGACAAGCATTAATATATTTAAGGGATATACTCATTTCAATAACATGCGAATCTGTTAATTTCAGTTTATAATAATAACATAACTCATGCATATTTCGTCGTATAAATAGCATACTTTTAAGATGAACAGTTTTTCTTGTAGTTCTATACACAACAAAGTAAACAAATAAAATTGCTTTTTACAACAAAAAAATAACCAGTATTATACTGGTAATGTAATAATAGAATGGGTCGGAAATCCTGACAGCAGTGCATCATCATCATGATAAATTCTGTTTTAAAAATTCAGTTGGTTTTCACTTTTCCCTTGTATCTAGTATCTCGACGATAAATGACGTGATGTAATAAAACGGTAAGTTCATTCAACAGTAATTTTTAATATATTTTCCAAAATATGTTCTGCCGGGCCCAAAATACGTTGCAAATTAAAATAGAGAGCCGAACAGTTATCCATAGCAAAGGAGGTTCATTAAGATCCACGACATTTCTCCTACGCTTGTTTTAGGGCTCATTCTACGAAGAAAAAAATTATTACCAAAACTAATTGAGACCAAAATTGTCAAAATGCTCACAGATTGTTGAAAAAATGGACTCACTGTGTCGGCGCTGTTCGGACATAAGGATTTGTACACCGTCTCGATAAAAGGTCGTCTACATAGAAAACATAACAAATGCAATGACCCTTCAATTTTATTTTTATGCAAATCGTTTTGTACTCAGGCTAATCATACTACTCACTTGGCTGCCAGACCACCACCAGGAGGAAGGTCTGATATATTTTCATCGCTAAGAGTTTGTAATATATGAGGAAGTTCAATGGCACCACCAGATTCATGTACCAATTCTGTTACTCGATTCTTAAGCAGTTCCTCTAACGCCGCTTCTTTTTGTGCTGCGTCCTCTTCCGGCGGAGGGCAATTAGGAAAAGTAACTAACACGATACTCATATTATCGCGGCTTCCCTAAAGTACAGAGATTCACAAGACCATTGATATAAACACTACTTAACAAACCCACACGTATTACGATTTTGAAATAGTTTTTGAGTGAGTTAATTAGCCTGCACAGAGTTCGCGTGGTGTGAAAAGAAATCAACAACCGATCGACAAAACTATTATATTGTCATTAGAAAACAAGCGTGGACTCAAAGTGCGCCAGTAGTAGTATCAGTAGATAGATTATAGAACAAGATGCGACACTCCCATCACGCATCCAAGTTAATAACATTTAAATATATGTCCTGATGTCGGCTTGATTACATGGACATGGAAACCATAATGGAAATAACGTAATTATAGACTATTTTAAACATCATTCATAAGCTGCTGATATTGTTCGTATATTGATATGAACCAAAATAATCTACATAACTTTACGTCAAGTTTTCATTTTCATGAAATTTATAATTGATTTTTTTACAAGACTTTAATAAAATAGTTACAAATTATTCATTTACAATTTTAAAGCTAAGCTGACCTATATTTCATCTTTCAAACCGTGCACTACATATAATTGTATTTTGTACTCACAGAGACAATGTTATATAACAATAAATCTGGTAAGACTGTATACATAACATAACTGCATTGATAATTTCACATGATTAAAAAAATTCTATTTGTAAGGCATAAAATGCAAGAAAGACACATTATCCTATTTTATATGCATTGCTAAAAACTAAACTAAATCAAAATAATGTAATTATTTAGTTAGAACATTTTTGTTTTGCAAATGATTCTGGTTCATATTTATATGCGAAGCGTATCATCTGTATACCCGTTTAAGATATCATATGTTATCCCGAGAATTCAGTTGAGTAGAGGGAAGAGTACGAAAAGACTTCGTGTTTATGAGCATTGTAATTGTAGCTGTCTGTTGCGTTGACTACATGTTTCAAGTGAGTGAGGGATTTTCGCCTAATTATTTAATTAAACTAGATGGCATTTTTTTAGTGTACAAAAAACTTTTTCTCTTCGTCGTTATCGTTACTTTTACTTACACATCCAAAGTTTTGTCTCATTCATTATTAAGGTCAACAATTAAGATGACCGGACTACAACATCAACCACCGAGAATCCAGCACAGTCTCCGCCCGCCCATTGATTTTAGCAACTCCGTTAAAACATTATTACAGTAACAATTAACGCTTTCGAGAATTCACATTACAAAATATTGCCATCTAATACATCATTTAAAAAACCATTTGAAAAGTTGAGACGGTGTATTTAGTTTTTTTAAAAAAGATTTCGTCTATACCTGGGCACCGTCAATCCAGCAGTAAACCGGCACTGCAGCTTACCTACAGTGTATCTACAGCACCCTGACAGTGTATCGACACCACCCCAACTGTGTGTCTATAGCACCCATGCAGTATGTCTGCATCACTGTTGCATACGAATATTCGTCTCTACCACCGACTTTTCATAAATTCTTTTGTGTTCCCGCTGGACTGAAGCAACCTTTGAATTTATACGTTGGATTTATAGGAAAATTAAGTACTAGCTAGCAACTGACTTTTCTGACAGATTTGGTAATAGAATG
>JAHZNA010001473.1:0-17039 GCA_027743935.1 Sinodicranocentrus sp. ZH6
GATATCCTGAATTTAAATATTTTCAAATAGTTTTTAAAATCGAAATATTTTTTAATAATGATGGGCTTACTTTCATATTATGGGGCTACGTTTTTCCTTCTCGGATTAAGTTTAAAGATTTGCCAAAGCAAGGATTTGCTGGAAGAATGCAGCCATACTGAAGATAGTCATGTAACGCGAGGTTCGTTTACGTGCTGTTCCTCCAGTCCAAGAGGACTTCCATTAGAGACTTGGATGGATTTCAAAGCAGTTTGGCCGAAGTGTGCACTTGAGCCGGAAAACAAGAATGAAGATCCTGTGATTTCCGCTGTAAACATAACTCTTAAATATTCCATCATCTTACATGGATTCGCAGAAGTTAATTTTAGCTCTCCATTTTCAGTGGAGGGTCTACCGTTGCATTATTTTCATGGGCCTAAAACGTAAACCATTACTACCTTCAACCTTTGCAGAAATGGTTACCGAGAAATATCCGGCGTTGATGAAAACGCAAATTGTTTCCAAAATGTCAGAGTACGTAGACGAGGACATGAAGTTTGGTAAGATCAATTTTTACTCAAGGGATTTTCTCATTTTGTTTGATTTCGCTCAATAATTAATATGAAATTTCAACTTCTTGAAAAAAGAGGTCGATCATGACTGTGAAGCAAGAGTTCCGTATCCTAAAGTTCATCTTTTACGTAACTTATTTTACGACACGGAGCAAGAAATTTGTGAAGGAGACTACCGTCGAGGAGGAAATTACTCCTCAATCAAAACATCTCACTCATCATCTTCTCTGGCATCAAGTCTCTGTAAAGCGTGCAACAGGAGACATGAAATGTACCACAGGAACGGAGATTGCTGTAGTCAAGTAGCTATCCCATTTCCATTCATTTATCTCCCGTTCCGGTATGGGAACCAAGGACGCGTGGAGGATTGCGTAAATGGCGTGGTTGACGACGTCGGATTACCCTCAGACACAACATTTTCCAGTCATTTGAAGTATCTTGTAAGACAAACATTCTACTACTTCAAATATAAATATGTACTTATTGAATTTCTAAATTTAGTGCTATCCATCATGTGAGCACTATTTAAGTGGAACGCTGAAGGAAGGTGACATATGGTCAGGAGCGAATCTTCTTCAAAGCGCCAGCGAACTGAGAACTTTAGTTGGGAAAATGACACCTAAATATTTCTCCCCGAGATATAAACAAGATATACAACGTTACGTGGTAGACAATTTCCGCTCGGCGTGGTCAGAAACGAAAACTTTTGAATCTAAAATGTCCCCTTCTCAAAGAGACCTGAGAAATTGCGACAAAGGGAAATTGAAAAATTTACTTGCAAGCTGTAAAGCGCATCGCTTGATCGAAACTATGATGACTTTGTACCTTAACGGGGTAAGAAGAAGGCTAATTATATCAATATCATAGCATGCAACATTGTAAAATCATTACATTTATGCGACATTTTATGTATGTCTCAGATATGCAATGAAAAATATGCGGTTTCGGGTGGAAGCTCTACCAACGATAAGCCGTCTACCGTATTTGAGAGCCATGAAGATGAAGATGGCGAATACGATTGGGATATTGATATACGCCGAGCTCATTCCTCCACTAATAACAGGTTCGATTCAAAATGAAGGACTATTTATTATTATTTGACTCCCTTTGTAGAATTCATTCATTAACTCAACTTTTCTCTTTTCAGAACCAAATCCCAAAAACCTTCAAACTCTCCATCTCCACCAAAGAGATCCTAATACCAAATTACTATTGTCCGATGTCCATTTCTAATTAGGATGGCATTATAATAATTCACTTTATTATATATTTATCAATGTATCATATATCCATAATCATGTATATATATATAGATTCATAATAATATGTCTGAGGTGTAGATAGTCATACAATAATATAAACTGTGGTTATTTTAACACATTTTCTCTCTTAGCGTACTTAATTATTTAACAATTTCCTAGTATGGCATTACAAAGATAATAATCGTTCGCTAATCAAAACACTACGTATTTCCTTTTATGATGATGAAAATGAAGAATACGATACATGCGTGGTAAACTTTATAATAATATATATGTTAATGTAATATCAGCATTGGCTATACAATGTGCTCTTTTGTGCATCAGTGCATGGTGTCGAAAATGAAGTAATGAGTATATATATATATGTGTATACATTTAATTGTCGTATTAGTTTATATGTTAATAGTATACCTGTTGATGAGATATTTTCTGGCGCAACATAAGTACGAGTATTTACAACAATAACAATACTAATTATTATATAATAACAACAACAATCAAACAATCAAACCATTCATTTGCATTTAGTGGTATTCACGACATTTTACAATTCCGTTCTAGAGAGCTTTTTTTACAAATTAAATTCTGCAATCAGGCTGACTAATCTATTTCTCATCAACTCATCATTTCCTATAGTAAAGCTGTGCAACTGTGCATGTGTGCATCGTATTTCATCTTTTTTATATCCTGGTGTGGGCGTGATTGATTTTTGTGAAGGGGTCTTTCAAGGTTAATTAAAGTAAAGCTATACTGCATAATATACGTAGTTTGAGTAAAAATTCCTAGGTGTTACACAGAGTTTTAGTTTAAAATTTTCCGTAAAGCAACGCGATTTCACGTTGATAGTAGTGATGATGACTTGTATTTGAACATTTCGTTTCATATGTTTTCCACTGGCTTGGCTTGGTTTTTGACAACGAGGTTTTCAAAAGTGTGTGTATTGTGTATGTGTGTGTTTGGGTGGTGAAAGTCGGTTTTAATACTTGGTTAATTATTCTTTGTATATAATTTTTTTATTGATTTGATAAATAATCATATGTATACGCCTATGGAAGAGAAATTACAAGTAAAAAATCGTCAAACGGGACGTGTCCTTGTTGAATCAGTCCTCGTAGTCTTCGTATTCATGTCCGTTGCCATTTCCGTTTGTAGGCGTGGGAGCACTACTACTGACAGGGTGATAGGCAGGAGGACGAGGACGGGATCCACCGGCTGCTCCACCTCCTCCGGCACCCCCCCAATTCGGATTAGTGTTTCCTCCTAAACCGCATCCTGCTAAAGGAAGACCGTCTGGACCGAGAGGACAAGGAGCATCCAAACCTGGNGGACCGAGAGGACAAGGAGCATCCAAACCTGGGACGCCTTGCTCACCCTTTTGACCTGGATCACCTTTCCGACCTCGTCTTCCTGGTGCACCCTAAACAAGTTAGTTTAAAATTGATATGATGAGGTTGATGAGGTTCTTAAACATGTATTAAATTAAATCAAGTTATCAAGTTTTAGTGTCGAAAATAAAAAAAGCAAAGCATGTTGCTCAGTACCGTATCTCCCTTATCGCCTCTGTCACCTTTCGGACCCTGATATAGTATATTTTGTTACAGTTGACGGGATTTTCGAGTTTTCGGGCGGTTTAAGAGGTATTTTTTGTTAGTTCCACGAGAAAATAAAGGGAAAATAGTCGAACAAAAGGTGAAAGAAGGAGTGAATGAAAATCCGACAAAAAAATATAATAAAACCAAACATAAAACACCGGAAAATAGTAAAGCAAAGAAAAAAAATCAATACAGAACAGAAAGAGAAAGCAGAGAAAATCGCTGTTTCAGTTAGTCGCTTGTATTTTTTAGTATCTGAGTCGCACCATTTCCCCCGGAATTCCATCAGTTCCCTTTTTTGTGACAAGATCACACATGAAACCACACAAACAAATAGAAAGCATGTTACTCAAGTACGTTATATAATGCTCTTACATTTTAATATGGTATTAGATGCCATGTAAATATGTCATACAATGAATTTAATCCCCATAAAGCACCCGCATATTATTTTTATTATGATTCGGCAAAAAGAATGCTTTGCATGGAAAAGGATTATTATTAGTGTAAACTTACAGGAAGACCAGGTTCTCCACGCTCCCCTTTTCCACCACGCTCACCTTGAGCTCCTTTCATTCCATCCAGACCCGGAGGTCCCTAGACACATGAAAAATTTAGTGTTTACTTTTCGTCACGAGTTCACTTACCTGTGGGTAATTATTATACAGCAGCGGTTCATGCTTTTCACAATAATATGCTTACGCACACACACTGACGCACGACTCATTTTTATTTACACTAAAACACATTTTCATGCAAATCAGCAAACTCATCATTCTACTCGGTAACGTTCAAAGCCTTTCATTTCAATAAGCCGGATATTAGAGGGAGAAAAAAAAGTTAACACAAAAACCTTCAAATATTACTTTTGAAGAAAAAAAACCGTTAGTAGTCCTTATGAAAAAATACGCTAGTTTTTGTGAACTAAATATGATGATGTCTTACCATTGGCCCGATTTCCCCAGATCTCCCAGGATCACCTTTTAAGCCCATTGGTCCCTGCGAAATCAGAAATAAGCGGTTAAATATTACCAAGCTTGTGCTAAGTAAGTTTAATCGCAAAATCATTTACCGGAAGCCCCATGATTCCTTGATCGCCCCGATCGCCTTTGGAGCCCTGCAAAACATCATTCACACATTATCATGACGTCGCCTTATAGTCGTCTTCCATTTAATTGTGCTTCTGCTATCATTACCAGATCTCCTTTGATTCCATCAGCGCCTTTGTCGCCTTTTACACCTGGAGGACCTTGAACACCAGAAGCACCTGTTAATCCAGGTGGACCTGGAGCCCCTGGAGGACCTTGCAGCAGCTCTGAGTTTTCTCCAAACGTACCATCTCCTTGTAAAGCCAAATGTTGCCTTCGTCGAAGTTTTTTGTACTTTTGCTAATTACCCGAAAGATTTTTGTTTTCAAACAAGAAATTGAGATGCCTGAGATGCTTCATGCTTCATGTCTGGATTTACTAAATAACTCACCCCGTCACCACGACTTCACCGATAGGACCTGGTCCACCTGGAGGTCCAGGTGCTCCCTTCATTGCTGCTTCACCATTCAGACCTTTTCTTCCCTGTAGAATGTAACATTATAAAGAGTAAAATCCCGGAGAAAACCTTCCAAAATCTGACATCTTCCTCTGTCACCTTTGTCACAATGCCCCAGTCATGGCTAGATTAGAAGTTATTTTCCCTGAAAAACCTATAAGATGCAGCATCTGCCTTGCCATTCATGCAATATATGAGAAACTAAAAAATCGACATGCATGAAGCAGTGGAGGCATGCACACATCAAAGCAATAAACAAAAAACATTAGTAGCTAAACGCAAAGTAAAGCAAATTAAAACAAAATACCCTCTTTCCCCTTTTCCCGCGCGGACCCTTCTCCCCAGAAGGACCTACAGGGCCTGAATCACCTCTATCTCCCTTTGGCCCAGAAACCCCTATAGTGAGAAGTTAGTCAAGTACAAAAGAATATTTTTTTAAGGAAATGTCAAATCAAAAACAAATTAATGCGTTATCTTGTAAGCAAACAAAAAGGAAAAAAAGTTTTGTGGCTGAGACCTTGTGGGCCTGGAGGTCCAGGTGGCCCTTCAATAATTCCAGTAGGAACCCCTTTCCCATCTATCAGTGAAGTCACCCCACGATCTCCTTTGGCCCCAGGTGGGCCCTTTGTTATGTTATGATTATTAGTATTAAAACATTAGTTGAAATGATGAAAAAAGAAGCAAGAACATAAAAAAAGATATATGAGAGTGGATGCAATAATTCAACCTTAACGTGTTTTTTACTTGATGTTAATGGAAATATAATATCGTCCGTTTACGCATGGGATTCAGTTTTTGACATGTAACGTGATTTGATGCTTACCTTGGGTCCTATATCCCCTTTCAGACCGACTGGTCCCATGGGACCAGATTCTCCCTTTTCGCCTCTATCTCCACGTTCTCCTCGTTCTCCAAGAAGACCCTGTCTGCCATCCATACCTGGCGGTCCAGTGCCTCCAGGAACACCTCGCGGACCGGGTGGTCCAGAATCACCGGGTTCACCCTGTCACACAAGTATTTCATTTTAGCTTTTCGTCTATGGGGAATGAGGAACAAAAGCCGTACGCACATACAAGAAGCAGAAGCAATGATAATATCAGTTTTAATTGGAAACAACATGTTAATTTTAGGTGATAAATAATGAAAATTAATGTAAAAATGTGTAACCAAATATTGGAGAAAAAGTGGTAACGAAAAATCAAAAGATGTACTCTGAGAGTGATCACATGTTGGTTGATTTTGAAACCAGCAGATTCCAGTTCCTACAACAAAGAAGGCAGTCAAACCAATAATAAAAAGAACAAAGGATATAAAGCTACTACTAATAACTACTAATTATCATAACGTACAGAATAATTCTTCGGTAAGCTATGATATTTACGAAATCAGTAAATAAATAAATATCTCCTACTAACAGCAAGAAATAATTATATAACCCACAAACTATATAAACCCAAGAAAACTATAGATTTGCTGTGTGAAATTATTTCAATAAAGCTTTCGTTCGGCTGGAGAACTATCTTTGTTAAAATCTGAATATTTCTGGAAAACCTTGATTGCAATGATTTCCGCGTAGCCGATCGTTCCTCCCGAAACTGAAGTTACGGATCGCTTCACTCCAAACTTTGCATGGAGGGAGAAGGAAGGAGCAAAATTCAATGTACACAATTTAATTTAACTCCATTTACTTAGATCTCTTAAATTTGCATTAACTAATAACAAAGTGTAATGTTATATTTACTCGCTATCTCAACTTTGACCTTTATCTTAATTCAATCTCCTTAAACTGAATCGCATCTCATACTTTATGTGGAACTTACTTTGGCAGCGGTTGTAATATTGTATCCCGGACTTCCAGATTCTCCCTTAGGTCCTTTATCTCCTGGCAGTCCCTGAAGCAAAGAAATTAATCAATTAATACACGGACCACATTCAGTCAGATGGTCGCATCACAAAGATTTGAAAACAATAGAGAAATTTCCAATCCCATGTAAGCGAGTTATTATTATGGATGCAATCAAAAATAACTTATATCAATGGCGTGCAATGGGTGATGTAAAAAATAATTAAAATAAATAAAAACAAGAAAACAAAACTCACAGGCTCCCCTTTAGGTCCGTCAAGTCCTATTGGACCCTGTATGTTAATAAAGATGTCAATAATTTGTTGCAAACCAGGAAGCAAAATTATACGAAGGCCAATAAAGGAGAAATAAAGAATGGGTCATGATAAAAAGGCTAATAATTTGTTAACAAACCCAAAAACAGTGCTTGATAATAATAACGCTATTTGTAAATGACTATAATTTTGTCTTACCGGAAATCCATTTCTGCCCGGTGGGCCCAACGGTCCTGGTGGTCCTGGATCCCCTGGATCGCCTTTCTTTCCACGTCTTCCACGTTTCCCCGGGGGTCCAGGTGGCCCTAAAAAATCACGAAATAGTTCAATTTATTACAAGTGTTGCTGCAAGAAGGAGTAGTAAATAATTTTTCTGCGAAAAAGAAAGATACAACAATTTGTCCAAACAAGCGAAGCGCCCACACATATATCTACGGATTTTCCGTACACACATCACATCTCTACAATTTATCATTGGATAAACACTGTGTCTTGTCTAAGCAGACTCGAAAATTACCTACATACTTACAAGCAGGTCAACCAACCTTAGCGAAAATGTTTTTTCTTTCTCAAGAGATCCCACTTTTCTCAAGTATTCAAGAGAAAACTAGGTGCCTATATAATCCTTGTAGGAATTTACAGCTTGTCAACATGTGCACATTATTACAAGCACTTCAATTTACCGAATTTATGAAGTCATCTTTTTTAATCTGGAGATTTTCAGGCATTCAGGTCGCCTACTCCAACTCATATTCAGGTTGTATAAGCCAACTCTGGTGGCGTATAATAAGCAGCTTTTTTCTCTCAAGAAAAAGCTGTAACCACACAGAGCTCTCTAAAATTATCAACTTCAATTTCACAAACTACGCTTGGCAAAAACAACACAATTTCTGCAAGTGCCTCTCCGCAAAAAAAGTAATTCATTCCCATAAAATTTCTCATTTTTTCCTCTCAGCAAACCTCTTACATTTCAGAGCATCTCCGCTTATTTACACAAACATCAACATCCCTTCTCTCTCTCACGACAACGTCGGAGGTCACGATAAATATTCATTTGCCAACAACGAGAGAGAAAAATACAATATTTTTCATTAGTCTGAATGACAGAGTGGCTGAATGAATGCATATTTTCACAAAGTTTACATAATAAACTTTTTTCCTGTCGAGGTTTTCCGATTGTAAATTTCCTTCTGGGATACATATCTATCTCCTTTTATTTAGAATATTATCCGCCTATCCTCAAATCCTCAAATCCTCACCCGCAAAAAGGAAGCATATGGCGCTTCTCGTCAAAATCAAAAAAATAACAACCAACACTGCATAAGTAATGTTTTTTTGCCAGTAGTGTCTTGTCATCCCGTGTCATCATCAACTTCTGGAAAATGTAGCTTGTCGACAGAACCAAATGGATTTTATGAGCTTGTCTTCCACCTATGGAGTATGATATTATTATGTAAAAGTTTTTCATTTTTTTCTCTCTCTTTTCTTGTCTCATCTCCTCCCCATTCATTGCATTTTTATGTTTTTCCGTCTTGCACTCAAATGCATAGGACTTGAAAGTCTCATCAAAGTTGAAAAAAGGCGGATCCAATGCGCTCTTCCAAGAGTGCATGTGGAGCATATTTACAACTTCACGCTTCACCTCACATCCCATCATGTGTGGAAAAGCGCAAACAACCATCATCACATTTTCTCTGCTCTCTTTCTTCGAGAGAAAAAAGGGACCAGCAGAAAATCATGTTCTTTTACCCCACAGTCATTAGGTATCTTGAGGAAAGAAGCCGCACAACGAGTGATCCACCAGAGCTCTTTGCTCGTTGACATATGGACCAAAACGGTTACATGCTTGCTTAAATCCATTCGACTCGTTTCTCCTCACGAAAGAGAGAGAGAGAGAGAGTGTGTGTGTGAGAGAGAGAGAGAGAGAGCAAAACAGAGATACATGCTTTTTCCTTTGGTTTCTTGTATCACAAAAAGAAACTCCGTTTTTCTCTTTTCTTTATTGGTTTTCTTCACCAACTTGGAATGAGGAAATGGAAGAAGAGATGATGATCAAGAGGGACGACAAGGGAAATCGACATTTTCCCCTTTTCATTCATTTCATTACGTGATAGAATCAGAAGGCTTTAGTATGTCTTGCTCCTTTTTTCTAAGGAAGATGATGATGAGGACGACGAAAACGATGTTGAGATTGGGGTAGAAAAAATCAAGTCATTTCTCGTTAACATCAATTTGTATGCTTGGCGTGATGGGTGGCTGGAGAGATGGAAAAGAAAGGATATATGTATATATTCAATTTTTTACATTATATTTTTCCACGAAAATATTACTTTCATTCAAATGACAACCTCCCGGCAAATAATGTACAGCATGGCAATTCTCCTGAGTGGTTCGTTTTTTTGCATTAAAATTAATGAAAAAATCAATACCATACATGGCACGGATCTAACGCTCGGTTGCTTTTCCCAGAATAGTTTGCAAAAGTCAAACATAAAGTGGAAAAATGATCTGGTTCACAGCGGTGGGATTCGGTGTGTTTTCCTTTGTGTACGCGGTGCACTGCATTGCCAATCCCAGAGTCAGATTGAGATGACAAGTGAGGCGAGGAAAAGAGGAGGATTTCCAGGAATGCATAAAAATGAAAGGAGTAATACACGGCTTTTGTACAAGTGTTAGAGGAGGAATACATAAAGTTATGTATTTTTTATCCAACAAGACGAAAAAGGAGAGAAAAAAACAAGAATGTCACGACTGGAATGTTGTTATCAGAGAATCCGGGAAAAGCAAGACTATCACGAAAGAAAATGTTATCATGATGACGATGATGTGCCATACAATTCCAATACGATGTTCTTCTTATCGCTCTTTTCCTTGGAATCTCTTTTTATTGCATGTCTTACATTTTGCTATCATATTGTATTGTACACTAATCAAATGACAAGTTACATGTGTGTGTGTGTGCATGTGTGGAAATACACATACAGATACTTACACACAGAATATGTGGAGCTATCTTCCAAATTATTATTGTCCAAGAAGGAAAAATATCTTGTACTTTGCCGTCATGTAAAAGTGGAATGAATGCGTGAAAAAGGAAAGAGAAAAAATCAGAGGAAACTAGAGATCCAGATTAGATTTCATGTCGTGTCGGTCTTTCTTCTCCGTCTAAGCATAAGCTTCATCTTTTCTTCCTTCTTTTTTTTCTCTATCTCTCGTTTTGATTGAGACTTATGTTTCCAATCGTGTCATGCTCGTCCTTTTCCAACCACTATATACAATGGATACGCACTTTTTTCCCTATAAATTCCTTCTAAATCCTTGAGAAGAAGGAGAGTGGAAAAATCCAAAAGAAATGTATTATGCGTGCGTATCCTTTTTTCCAGTCACTATTGCTTTTTCCTCCATTCATTTCTATCTGTGAATCAAGCACCAGCAATCTCCTCCACACCGACGACCCCCTTTTTTGGCAACGTGCCTTTCACTTAAAATTACACGGTTCCCATATCCGCCTCTGATGAGTAGTCTCTCAAGAGCGGCGGAGAAACGACTAAGGGGAAGATGAAAAAAAGTTTCTCAGGAAAATGAAATGAAATGAAGCGATTCATGTCTTTGCTAGTTTTTTTCCAATTCCAGAGGAAAAATATAAGTCGCCATTAAAATAGCTATTTTTTTACCTACTCAACCATTTTACACGCTCTATATACATATCCATATATTTTATTCCCTCTCATCATCAGTTGAAGAGCTTTTCTCAGAGAGGAAAAAATTTGTTCCATAGAGCAAGAAAAAGATAACAAGCGAAAGTTCTTTGTCAGTTGGCTGCCACACCGAGGATATGTAAGATGACGATGATGAGACAGGAAGCAAACAAGGGAGGAAGGCGAAAGCAGAGAAAAAAGTGAAAAGCTTTTGCTGCCCTTTTACTTTTCTTTGCGCTCTTTTGCCTTCCTTGACTTTTTCTTGATTTTTGTGAGAAAAGGAATAAAGAGAAATCCTATTAAGGGTGACTATATAATACACATATGCCCGAGACCTATTCTCACACACATACTGGCATAGATCAGAGCTCAACAATACCCGGGCTCAAATTGCCTTCTTCCTTAAATGTCATTTTTCCTCTGCTAGAAAAAGCGTACATTTTTTAAAAGGAGCCAACGGCCACATTTGAAAATAAAATATTTGAAAGAGAACAAAGAGCAATATGGTCGTCATAAATGGGGAAACATTATACCTCTCCCGCCTCCACTTTCTTTTCTTTCTCTGTAATTCTAAGGAAATTGCTGGGAAAAAGGGAAGATTTATCTTTCTACATTTTATCCTCCTTGAGGAATACAAGTTGCTACAAATTGTCCATAATAAATACGAACAACTGTGGAGATGTAACCCGATATAGTTATTTATTGCTGGTTCACCCAACAACTCTCTCACTTTTGGATAATAATAATACTGCACTTTTTATTGTCCTACAGCTCGTCTCGTCGTATAATATGTCAGCAATTTATTTCAGTTCTTGTTGCATTGTATGAATGAGTGTGATGATATAATACGAACAGCTATTATCCAGTATGCATTGTGCATGCCTCTTTTATTGTCTTTCTACTTGTTTTTCCTTTGAAAGGAAGGAAAACGAGAAAGAAAGTTCTCCATGCCTATGCCTTTGTGGTGTACACAAAAATTGTAGCGTGGCAAAAAGAAAAGCCTCAGTGTCTATATCTCTCTTACAGACGTATACAAAATACAACAACATAATTTTGACAACGACAAATTGGACAGACAGAAGAAGAAAAAAAGGAGAAAGGCGAACACTCTTGAGTGTAGTAATGGGGAAAAAAGAGGAAGGAAATTGGTGACAGAATTGTGTTTGTATTTGTATTTTAAAGTGGAAAAATTTAAGGAAATATTGGCATATTTTCCCTGTTTATAATAAATAACATAGTACACATGAGCTCATTTCTGAACCCGGTTAAAACCAGTATTTTCCCACGATTTAAACCACTACGGCAGAACCCTGTCTCCCGCCCTCCTTTTCTCAGTGTTTTGGTTGCAGCGCACGACTTGCATACCTCATTGTACGTAGCCAGAGGCTAATCTGATTTCAACATGTTCCGTTAATACCCATCCTCCTCCTTGTATCATTCATGTGCTTAACTCACAATGAAAATAGCCTTGAATGGCTCTATGCTCTTTTTCTTTCCCCTTGGGAAAAATGGTCTAGAATGATACTTTTGTGAACAACTTCATCATACAAAAAAAGACTAGAGAACTGCCCTTATAATTCTCCTCATCTTCAGATAGAAAGCTCTTTTGTTCTCCTTTTAACTTTCTCCAACGCCGCCATTGCCTTGCTTAGGCTTTTTTTGGATGAGCTATTATTTCGATGTATGTATTCATTCAGGAGTAGAAAAAAAAGTTGAGGAGCAATATTCTCCGCACGTTCTCCTTTAATGTGCTCTTTTTTTCTAGAGCAGCCCTTTTTGTCTCCGTATTCTTCATCATCATCCATCTATCTGCTCATCATGATGGTAACTGATGATGATCATGATGATGATGATGCTGATAATCTTGATGAGCTTCACAAAAAAACGGAAGCATGCACATATACATTCCCATCTCCACCAAACTCCCAACTGAGAACGAAAATGAGAGAAAGGAGAAGCTCAGCATGTGGTCCACACTGATTGTGCTCCTCGGAGAAAGCAATTTCCTTTGTTTTCTCCTCTACTTTTGCTTATTTTTTTTGGTTTTCTGTTTACACAAAAAATACACATGTTTCTCAAAGATACTCCTGAGAATGGGATGCGTTTCCATGAACCTTTTCCAGTGAGTATAACAGAGCGGAAATCTCAGCCCATTATATTCTTGTCAGAAGAGACGAAATCCATATAGTTTTGTGTAATGTCACTTAGTAGGAAGTACATAAATAAGAGATGAACATCAGAGGAAAGAGGAAGGACCCTCTCAGTCATCAACATTGTCGTCAGTCACTGTCTTCCTAGCTCTAGCCTGACTTTTCCTCGCTCATTTTCCAAAATGTCAGATAAAAGGAAAAAATCGCATGAAAAAGAGAGAGCTTACATCTCTCCTTCAGAATCTCTCCGGCTTCACAGATCATTTTGGAATTTTGGTGAGAAGACAAAGATGAAATGCGTGTCGTGGCGTGGCATGCATACATGACACGCTTGCTTAGCATCTCGATTCTCTGCTTTGTTTGTGTGATGCCAAGAAAACAAAAGGCCTTTTCACGTTGTCTCTCTCTCTCTCTTTCCTCCTTTCCACTCACTTCAAAAAAAGGAACAATGACCTGAAACAAGTCTAATAGTTGAGTGGTCTCCATGCGAGAGAAAAAATATACGCACATATAGCTCCGGTGTGGCGATGATGATCGAATGAAGATAGTGAGATTATACTTTTGAGAGTACAAGAGTCTCCCACACCGACAGGGAAAATGTGGCTGGGACTAGTGGCCCAGAATATGAATGAGGAAAACAACGGGGCAAGCTAAAAACCTTATGCCTTTAAATATAATCAGTCATCATCATTATTTCTGTGTGGGGCGCACTATGGAAGAGGTTTATTTGATGAAACAACTTTTTTTAAGTACTTTGCCCCATTTCCTGCTCAAAGCGGAGGGATTACATAAACTACATTGGAGTGGGAGAAAGGGAGGGAGGCGGAAGGCGGAATTTGACAAAGTGAACACCTGACTCGATTACTTAAACAGGGATTTCGAAATGGAGCAACGGGCAAAACTTAATATTTTCATTGCATTCCCATTTTCCCTTTTCCTCTATGACACTCCTGCTTTCAAAGAGAAGTGGAGTCACTAATTTTGTGATAATTAACACTCCCAATCCCATTTCATTTCTGTTGACAGGAGGACGCAAACCACGAGAGAGAGAGGAGTAGATTTTTTTCCAAGGGGCAACCTCCACCATTTGCGTGAAATAAGTTGTGTCATTTATTTCATTTGTGTTTTTAGCAAAGCCCACCAGAAAAACGGAACACTTGAAGTGGGATTTTTTTCCCTCTTTCCAAAGTGTACGTGCGTGTGAGAGAGTGTATCGTATAGAAAAGGGAGAGAAACACGGTGACATGCGACATGCATTAGAAGAGCTTGGCACACTCTCAAGAATTCCATTCCTGCACACGGTGAAATACCGAAAGTCAACATTATTCCATCTGAAAATCCCCTCCAATGAATACACATATACCACACGAGTATGTGTTAGCGTAAGAGTCAAGCAACCGTGAAATTGGTCTTCGCCACAGAAAAACAATAATAACCAGAGAGAGAGAGAGAGAGAGAGAAATACAAGGGCTATATATCTGCTTCCCTATGAATGAGGAACATGGCTCTGAAAATTGGATTAGGAAGAGGAGGAGAACAGAGTTTTCGGTGTCGTCGAGAAAACTCTTGGACTGGAAGAAGAATGAAATAAATGAGAGGAGAAACAAAAGGTAATTAACAACAGAGCACACACATATAAAACAAGAACCTATTATAACCATGATTATAACTCCTTCCCACAATATACACTGCATGTTCCGTCTTCTCCAGAAGGAGGAAAAAATCTTGCCCAGCTATATTCTCGTAAAATATAGTGGTTAATAAGAGAGACAATTTAACGCATAAATATATTTCAAGTTTAAGCACGCGTAATCCTTTTTTTCTTCTCTCTTGTCGTCCCATAAGACACGGTTCACAAGCGGGAATAATAACATCAACAAATAATAACCTAATGGCTGGTGCTTATGTGCAGACGAGAAACATGATCATAATGATGATGATCATCATCATTCTAATAAATCCATATAATCCCACTCAAGACTTGAAGTCGGGTTAGAACGCATTATTATTATTATTACGCTTGGAGTGTATAAAATGTGAATATATGAGTGAGTACGAGACGACAATATAATGATGTAGAGGGTTTATATCGTGATGATGATGATTAGGGTGATTTGCATAGTGGACGTCTTTACTTGTTCCGTAGACAAATACACATTCCCTATGCTCTTGTCTGCGTGATTGATGGGTAATAATGGAAAATTGGAGATAAGAGCCGGAATAACATTTTTTCTCGGGCTAGCTGCCACACTGCATTGCATGTTATATTGTGATCTTTGTAGCAGAAAGGAAAGAGGAGAAGACTAGGAATAAAAAAATAAAAATTCAAGTTCAATTTTTTTGTCTCCTCCTGTTGATGGAGTGCTCTCTGGAGAGAAATTTTTATATATGCGTATTAGTATATTCCAGTGGATAACAATAATTGTTCACATCCTAATTACACGGTCAATGGACGATATGTGTCCTGTTGCATGTGTAACATATGCATAATGTCACTTGCGGAGGTGGTCGATTCTTTCTAATAATGCATACATGGACATACATGGAGGAAAGAGATGAATGCCTCATCAAAACTTCCATTGTCCACTTGACATTTGATCCGAAAGAAGAGATGTTTCGTGCTTGCTTCGAGAGAGTGGACAATGTCGACATGTGTCAACACCCCGGCATATACATATACGTGTGTGCAGTGATCATCATGAGACACTTAACGATAATCACCCATATCATCAGAGTCGTCTCCTCCGCTGCCCGTCATGTCAACAATGTATTTCCTGCTGCTTCCCTCCTTCCAAAGGAAAAAAATAAATATTCCCTTTGGTATATTCCATTTTCAAACGAGAAAATGTCTGTGTCCCATGATGAGCACATATTATATAGAGCAATATCCTTTCCTTTGAACAACTCCTCCATTTTAATTAAATGCAATATTAATAAACCTGTTGTACGTGTACACACACTTTCCATGTCCTCTATCCTGCCCTTTGAAATGGAAAAAGCTCGTTCCAGCGAAAGAGATAGAGGAGTAGCCGAGTAGCGGCAACGCAAATAAGAAAAAAGCCAAAGGAAGATGTACTACCTCGTCGCCACGACTAGTTTACCATAATTAGCCAAACGAAGAAAAAAGTGCGAGTGGGAGAGCACTCCGTCATGATGGAGCAAGACATGGAACACTGATTTCCTTTCTGCAAAACCACAACCGTCTACATAAACAACTCAACTGGATCCTCTTGCGGCAAAAGGGAATCTTGTAAAATATAAATAACCCCTGTTGAACATTTTCTCCTCAGCTTTTGGTAAAACCCGCCTGAAAAATACCTGTGGGAGATGAATGTTGCCAAAAGGGAGCAAGAAACATATTTGTCGTCGTCGCAAAGCTTAAAAAATCCATATTCCATGTGTGTCTCCTTAAAAATCATAAAAATTATTGGCTCATTCCAAGGATTGGTTAACAATTTTTATGACGCTTGTTTACGACTATGATAACTGCTTTCCCTACATACATGCCTACATAATATATGTATGTATTATTTTTGTAGACTAAATATTTTCCAACTACTGAACATTAGTATCCCATGATAAAATGAATGTTACACCCATACACTCGAGTGCACTCGTCCAATAACATCTTTCAGAAATGAGGGGAGAGTGAGGGAGTATGTGTGACACGTGTTTCGAATAATGTTCAAACAAGACCATCGTCATCATCGCCCAATGGGAATATCACAACTCACTTTGTAAATTTACACTGCCATTAGCGTGCATAAACGAGGAGGGTAATAGTCATAAAAATGTACAAATTTTTAAACCCTATTCCACTTCAAAGCAAACTAGTAATTCACATCATTCCTGGATCAACATTATTTTTCCTTTCACTGCTAATTTTTTTCTCCTCCTTCTATCTATATTATTATCCCATCTTGACAAATTCCTTGAAGGATTTTGTCTTTCGTGCTGAAGGAATTTTGCAACATGAATCATCCAAACATGCAGCTTTTTCTCCTTTTGGCAGAAAGATGTGTTTAAAATAACAATACACAAATTCTCTCATGCCATCAAAAGTTTCGCTATCTCATCAAATATTTACCAAAAGAGTGACTGTCTTGTCCACTCACTCACTTCA